>JAOEGS010011249.1:18025-31818 GCA_025447755.1 Corythornis vintsioides | reverse complement strand
ATCAGCACCTTTGATGACAGAGAAAATAGTAATAAAACCAGAATTAACTTACCAAATGCTATTGAGAATAAAGAACAACTGTATGAAGATACATCCAAAGGGCAGAATCCCTCCCATGATGATGCCAGGCAGAGGCTTTGTGTAGAATGACTGCTCAGGGATCTGGCGAGGAATCTGGTTGGTGCGGACGGGGTGCTCGATGGCCTTCAGATGGAAGCAAAAAGATTCCTGATCAAATTCCATTTCCCACCACCTCACTGCCTTTTTGGACTGCCAAAAGTCTGCTTGTTTTGAGCAGGTGCATGCCCAGCTACTGTGGCAGCTGGATTTGCTGCCAACAGATAAGCTGGATGGCAGCTCTCCCTGAAAACGCACTCTGGGCTTCCCTCTGGGTCATTCCCAGCTCTGATTCCTTACACAGCCTGAGCTGTGGGGTTGTGCTGGTGCAAATTCCTGCTTTTCCCTTCTAAAAATCCCTGTGTGTTGTCATTAAGGATGAGCTTGGGCCAAGAGGATTGGAGCTGGTAATGAAATCCTAATTTAAGATGCATGCAGGATCAGCATGGTGGGAGAAAACCAAAATATAAGGCAGATAAATGCATAATTTGCCATTTTTTCCCTTTCATTAAGATTAGATCAAGACATGGAATCATCTAGATTGGAAAAAAAGCTTTAGTTCCAACCATCAGTAGATAATTGCTGAGGTATTTTTGCTTTTTAATTTGATTATGTATCTGTGATATGTCACAGTGCTTTCCAGTTTACCAAATCCTTTCTTAAAGGTTTTTGCAGGAATTTCAACATGGTTATCAGCAAAAAAACCCACTAAATTCTGGTTATCAGGAAAATGGGATAACAAACTGACTTCAAAAGTGCTTTCTAAGATACTTAAATATTGTCTGGATGTATTCCTTGAGAGCTATGGCTTCTTATATATCCACACAAAACAACCTCTCAAAACCACTTACATTCTTCTTAAAGCCAAAATAGGCCCCAATGAAAGTCAGGGGGACAGAGATGCAGAACCAGAGAGCCAAAATAGCCACCAAAGTGCCAAATGGAATAGCTGCTGAAGAGCCTTCTCCCCAGAGGATGAGATTCATGATGAAAAAATCTGCAAACACGATTCTGAAAGAGATATAAACACACTTAGAGCACTGAAATAGCCTCCAGATTTCATCATCTAGAACAAAACAACAGCATTTACTTAGATATCTGAAATGAAAAATTAGCAGGTCAGAGAAGCAACTGAATTCTTTTAGTCATGGAGATATTCTCAACTCACCCAGGACAAAGGAATGATGTCAGCAGGACGTTTGTTTTCCATTTCTCACCTCCAAAAGCTGCATTGAAACATTTGACAGTCATCAGAACATGCACTAAGTCACAATTCTTCATTTTCCAGTCCATTTGCCTGTTTGCTTTGTTTGCAAGCACTCAATTATTGTGCTATCATGCCCAGGTTGAGAACAGCACACTAAATCAGTAATAAACTGAAATCCTTCATTATGTTGCTTGAAAAGAGCTTCAAAGCAAAGAAAAGCCTCAGACCAGGTCAGGAGAAAGGATTCCACTAAAACTGTGTCTCTGACCACATTAGCTGCTAAAAAGAGGAAGCAGATTTACAGTAGTTTTAAGAATTAATTAAAAAACAAAGTTTAAATGTGATTAAGAAGCTTAAACTTTCTAGCCCTTGACTGCAGGTTTCAGTAGGAAAAAAAAAAAAAGATAAATATGTGAAAAGAAGCTTTTATGTATCATATTATTTTATTTGTATGCTAGAAGGAGACACATTCATGTTTATGTGCTCTGTCCTCATTATACTCTTAGCCCTAAATTCTCCTTTCATTTAAATCTAACTGGCTTGAGGATGAGGAAAGGGAATTAATTATTCATTATCACATCCTCACCATTGTGGAAAAACTCCTTAGAAAATACAAACCCTCCTTTCCTGATGGTTTGACTCATCACAAAATGGTTTGAAGCAGAACTCCAATGCCTACTGCCAGGCTGACTTCAGCAATAAACTCCTCTAGCTCTGTGTGTTCAGAACTAAATAGTCCAGAACATCCAGCTCATTCAAGGGAAGAGTCTTTATGACTCATATGATGAGGTTTTTTACCTTGAGTAAGATAATGAAAAGAAGGTGTATGCAGAATGGTGTGCTTCATCTTAAAATAAACCAGGCACAAAGCATTTGAGGCTGGTAGGCAGGCCCTGGAACAAGGGATCAGTGAAGGAAAACACTTAACTACTGTTGAGTGCCCAAACACTGCTGGCTTGATTTCTGCAGCTAGAGAACATTTAATCCTTCCTCCTGTGTCCCTGCCACAGGCTGAGAAGCAGTGTTCTCCCAAAGACCTAGGAACCAGCTAAAAAGAGGTGACAAATATCAGGCATGAGAGGTTCATCAAACCCAAGCAACATCCATGGCTAAACCAAAATGCAAGTGAACATCACCCTCCTCCAACTATAAAAACAAAACTGATGTCATGAGCTTCATAAAATGCAATTTTGCTTCCCAGCTCCATAAATATGCTTTAGCAGGAGCAATTCAGGCTCTTTAGGCACAATGACATCAAAACCAGTGTAGCCAGTGTTCTGTCTGTGCTCTGTTGAGTGCATTTCTCCTGCTTGCCTGGAGGGAAACTGCAATCAGCACAATGCAAATCAGTCCTGTGATGATCATTTACTGAACTTAAGCCTTGTTATTTGTAAGAACTTCTACTCACATTTGTAGAACCTGGCAGCAACATAACCAGCTGGAGTGCCAAGCAGAACCCACAGAACTACAGCACAGGTCATGAGAGCTCCTCTGTTGGCAGGTGACAGAAATCCCAGGCAAGCAAAAACTGGGAAGAGCAGAGATGCAGTTTGAGAGGAGAATTACACATACATTTGAGATTTTTACTAGTAGCATGCTATTAGCAGGGAAAAATCATCTGTAAATGAACTCCTCCTCACTTGATTACTTACACAGGGTAACAAATGTCATTATTAAGATCTGTGTGCCAGAGCCCAGGAAAACAGACAGCAACATTCCTTTCCTTGGGGGCCTGAAAATATCACCATGAACCAGTTTCCAGCCAAACTCTTCCTGAGCATCTTCCTGTGAAGAAAACACACCTATTTTTAGACAGTGGATTGCCAGTTAGAGAAATACATTTAGCTAAAAAACCCAAACAAACATTCCAAATCAACTGGAGGAACATTTTGGACTTACAGTGGAATCCATCTGATTGTATCTTGCAATGTCTTTATGCAGTGTCCTCAACATGATCATAGCTACCATTCCAGAGAGGAAGAGGACAATCACCAAGGAATTCATAATACTGAATTAAAAGACAAAGAAATAAATGAGAGTCTTTCATCTTGCAATGTCAACACTTCAGGACATGGCAACTGAGCATCTGGGGGGATGGGGATGGAGGAGGATGGAAGGTTCAAAGTCAAGATCAGGACAGGGTGGGATCAGTCACAGGCAGAACAGACTCAATGTAGGCAAGAAAAATCAAGTAGGATAATGAGAAATAAACCCAAATCTTAAAAACATTCCCCCCATGAGTCCCTCCCTTTTTCCTGAGCTCAACTTCACTCCCAATTTTCTCTGTGTCCTCCTGGCCAGCAGCTCAGAGACAGGGAAAGGGGGTTGTGGTCAGTTCATCCCACGTGGTCTCTGCCTTCCTCCTCAGGGAGAGAACTCCTCACACTCTTCCCCTACTTCAGCACAGGGTTTTTCCAATCCTCCAGGAACTTTTCCAACAGGAGTCCTTCCCACAGGCAGGATTTCTCCAACCTGGAGCCAGGGAAGCTTCCAGCAGCTTGTCACAGGAGCCACCCCTGCAGCCCTTCCCCTGCCACCACACAAACCCAACCCAGGACACTGGAAGCCAAACTTTCTTCTCACCTAAACCACTGAATGTGAGTGTGAGGCATGGATTCCAGAATGTAATCCCATCTTGATGCCCATCTAATATTTTTTTCTTCCTGAAAAAGACATCAGTTTCAGACACAGTCAGTATTCAGTGTGTAAACTGACAGGGTTTCATGCAAAGCAATTCCAAATCTTACCATTAAACAGAGCACAAGCACTAGGATCAATTAATTAAAATGGCTAGGTGTCTTTCTGGGAGGATATTTCAGTAATTTATAGGAGAAAAAGTGTGTTTTCCAGTAAAGACAGGCTTTAAAAAGATGAAAAAAATTGGACATCTACATATCCAGAAGTATCACAGAGTGATTGAGGTTGAAAAGATGAATTTGTGTGTGTGAACTGTCCAGCTCCAACCTACCTACACCAGCAATTGGCTGCAACTCACAGACTTGAGAGCTTGGATTTAAAAAGAATCCTTGACAGAGATGGGAAGTGGGATCTTTTACAAGTCACATGCAGTTCACATTCAGTATGCAAAGTTGTCAAGGCTGTGGGGAAATCCCAAGGCACCTCAGATATTCCAGTTGAAATGGAAGTTTTAAAGCTGCATATGTCCTATTCTGAGATGATTTTAGTCATCCATCATTATGCTGCAGAGGTGACAGCCAGAGAAAGCTCAGTACTCACTTGAAAAGAAACAGAGTATGTATAAGCAATTTTGACTTCTCCATTAGCCTTGTTGCTTATATCCATGGGTACTCCTGAGCAATCAGGGTTTTCTGGATGAGTGTGCTTGTAACTGGGCAAAGAAAACACAGAATAAAAGCTGCTTCCCTGACAACACTTAGGAAAGAATTCATTAATCTCACAAAAGCACTGGTTTCATGCAGGATTCTTTTATCACATGATCTAATCAACAGGAAAGCTCATCTACACATCACATGGGGGAAAACATTTCTGCCTAGAAAAACATCCCCAAGTCTTTTGGGATGGACCCAAGGCTGATGACCAGTTACTTCAGAGTACTGACCTTTTAGGTTCCAGTTTAGCAGCAACTAGTCTTGCTCCCAGAGCTTCATTTTCCACAATATGGTAATATATTTTGATGTCAACATGGTTGAAGATATAAAAAGTGTCTTTCTCGTGAAATTCTGACTGAGATGATAAAAGATGATGTTAAACAATCAAAAAAAATCAAGATATTTCAAAGCCTGACATAACAGAATCTTACAGAGTAGTTTTTCTGTCAGAAGTTCTGAGATAAAAGCAGGATTCTAGGCATGCCACCACAGTAAAGTCTGCATTAAAAGGCCAAACCAGACAAGTTAATGCTAAGAGCTAAGTTGAAATGTACAAAAATGTGTTTAAATATGACATGTATTTACAAATACAAATGGGAGGCATCATCTTGGAATTGTCTCAAAGAACCTGGTAAATCACAAGAGTTGTGTCTAAGGTTCAGTTAGTATTTTCAGGATTCTATCTCCAACTCTTTCTTATTCATCATAAGAATAGTTATATAAACAAAGTGATTTCTACAGTTGCTCCTTCAAAGGTTATTTTCCTTTTATTCAAAACAAGCAGTTAAATAAGATTAAAATATTATTGCCTGTTGATCATAAATGCATCCAATTGCATGAAGCCTCTGAAAGCAGTTTGTTATGGAGCAAAGGAAAGCAAATTAGGGACTGCAGAGACTTTCTCTTTGGTAAAACAAACCATTTGGAGAAAAGCAGGAACCTCCAGCAGGTTCTCAGTGACCTCTCCATCACTCCCACACCAGTGAATCCAACAGATGTGTCTTTCACAGGAGCTTTGTTCACTAGGAAATCTTATATTCTGCCTTCTTACCCAGTTTTAGGGAAAGAAATCCTTCAAGAAGTACTCATTTCTGTGCAGAAGTCTATGGAAGTCTGCTTCCATTGAACACTTTTATCCCACTAGAACATAAAGTCCAAATTTTCAAGTGTTTTAAGGCTTTAGGCAATGATGACTTGGTTTTTTTTCTCCTTCACATGTACTAAATGCTCTGCACATTCATCTTTTCTAATTTTTAGAGCCCTTCTGCATGATGGAAAATAAAACAGATGAAGGTTTTGGGTGTAGATAAGGGTCAGAAATTGTGGTGCTTGCAGAGATATCCAAACACTTCCCTAGTTTTAGGCAACAAAGGTTCTTAAGTTGGTGAGGACTCACCATGGCAACCTGAGAGAGGAAACATCAGAGTTGAAATCAGCCAAAATGGCAATAAAATGGCATCAACTTACATTAATGACACAGGCATCTTTGGGACGACCATCCTCTGTGATGTAACAGCCAATGGGAAATCCAGGGTTGCAGAACCTCTGGCCATCTTCAACATCATAGCACCAGGTCACTGGCATGTTGTCCACAATCCTGGCAACAGCAGAGACAAAACCACATTCAGTCACCTCACTTGGCTGCAGGAATGACTGGGGTAACCACAAGAAGAATATTCCTTCAGATCTTCACCTGCACTGACTGCCAATCCAATTTCCAAAGGAGATGGAAGCAAGTGGCTCTTCAATTTATTTTTTTTTTTAAGATAAAACATGTATTTCTTCAGAAAATGGCTTGGAAATCTGTGATCATCAAAATATTCTGTTCACTGGACTAGTTGCTGAAGTCCCCTTACAAATAGAGCCCAACATAAAACTCTCCTAATCCAAAGTCATAATAATTTAATAGTTCAGTATTTTGCCTTTAAATAATGGCCAAAAATATTCACTAATTATCCACTAAATTATCTACTGAATTATCCACAAATTTATCCAGCTAAAATGAACCTGATAACCTCAAATTGAAGACAAAACACAAAATAAACCCAGTTTTTACACACACATTATCAATTCTCTGCCCTTCCATTGCAAAGTAGATTTTTCATGGCACTCTGATTTTACATTAAAGTGAAAATTAATATTTTTTTTTTCTATTTAAATGAATTCCTGACTATTAAATTCAGTTGTAGTTCCCTGAAATATGTCAAAGAGAGGGACATCTGCAACTAGAGCAGGGTGCTCAGAGACTGATTTATCACATCCACTGCCAGCCTGGGAAGCTGTGGCTGAGGAATCTGGGATACAGATAAACAGGGATTTTTCATGCTGTTGGTTCTAAAGTTTTAGGGCAGGGGGTTAGCAAAAAATAATAATAATAATAATAAAAAAGCAGAAGTGATATTAAAGGAAGTAAGAAGTAGTTTCAATTTCAAGGGAAATTTCCACACTGAAAACAGAACTTCACCTTACTAAAGTCTGAATATTATCAAGTCAGCTGTAGAGACTGAAGAATATATTTTAAATCTATTTGTAAACCAGTTTAAGGGAAAAAAAACCAGTCTAAAGTACTTTTTCTGGGTAATTAGTTTTACACAGTTCTGTTTCAGTTTCTATCAGCTTAGGTTTGGGGTTTTCCTCCAAAAAAAACAGTGACAGGATCATTGGGTGATTATTTTTCATTTACACACAAAAAAAACCACCACAAACTTTTGCAGCTGAGCTTTATGCCAGACTCACATGCCTGAGTGACATTCAGAGTGGTGCAAATATTTCAGATGCATGCAGGATTTCACAGAAGAGAACTAAATGCAGCACATTTGAAGGTCATTCATTTGGAACCCCCACAGAAGGCAGCACAAAACCCACACAGAGCTGTGTGGTTGGCAACAGATTTGTTTCCATTTCACCTGGTGCTTACCCTTTTTTTTTTGATGAAGGCATCAAATACAACTTATTTTGCAAGAAAAGGAAGGAAGCAGTGGAAATTCCTGCTGTTTAATCTATACTCACTTGAAATGCAAATTAAATCTCACCACCATTAGACTGACCATTGCATTCTGCCATCAGCTTACCAATGATGTTGATAATTCAGCAGCATGCTTTTCTTCAAGAAGTCTAATTTCTGTTTATCTTCTGGCTTGGTGGTGTCATATGTTTTTGTACAGACAGTTTTACAGGTCTCCTTCTTGTTGAATGTGAACTGAGAGAAATGAGAGAACCATGAGCAAAAAGGTTGTGACAAACTGGGTCATTTCAGCACTGTATTTTCCCCTGCCCATTATATAAAAACACCTAAGAAGTGTTTTTTCCATATTGGGGGTGTGCTACAAAACCCTCCTGTGCTCACTGCAGGTGCCCTGCACTAAAAGTCTTCCTGATACTTATGAAAACCTGCTTTTTTGCAATGATTTACCAGCCAAATCATTTGACCTCCCAGCAGCACTGCTGTCCCAGGCAGACTGAATGGAGAATTTTCTCTCCACTACACCCAGGAGAGTGGGTGAGAGCTTCAGCCACCACAAAAGGCAAGCTGGTAATGCCATTTCTAATGATTTCATTTGACAGCTGCAGAATATTCACATTTGGTTCCAAGAAATAAAGAGTACCCAACTCCTCCTAACAAAGGGACAGCTTGGGGGAGCAAGAATCAGGTTTTGGCAGGTCCCAAAGAGAGAAGAAAAGCTCCAGAGGATTTCAGGCTACTCCTTCATGCATAGTCAGAATCAGATCAAAGTGATTTCAGATTTTGAAGATCTTGGAGATAAAACCCCTTGTGAAATGGATCTTCAAGATTCTGATCTCCTGTAGTTACATTTGAATGCATTTGAATTTCTGAACAGCCCTTGTCAGAGAACAAACCCTGTAAGGAGATGGTTCTATCCTCTCTCCAAACAGCACTTGGCCAAGGTTTTCAGAGGGACGTTTCTTTCCTTCTGCTTGACAAAAATCAAACCTGCAGGAGAGGAAAAAAAAAAGTACAAAACTTAGTCAAATATTCTCATCTGCAAATATTAAACCTCAGTGTTCCCACATCAACATTTCCATCACAAGGAACCCTACAGCTTTCTGTCCAGACAAGTTTCTTCCTTGAAGCTGCTAAGTATGAAAATCATGGTCCCATCTTGAAAAATAATGGACCAAACCAAACAGAATCACAGAACTGGCATGGCTGGAAAAGATCTCCAAGATCAGTCAAAAAAACCCCAAACCAACCAACCCCAACAGAAACACCTCACTATCCCACTCAAGCATGTCCTCATCTACATGGCTTTGAGCCCCTCCAAGGATGGTGACTCCACCACCTCCCTGGGCAGCCCCATCCAGCTCCTGACTGCTCTTTATATAAAAAAAATATTGCCAATATCCAATCTGAACCTCCCCTGGTGCAGCTTCAGCCCATTCCTCTAGAAGAATGATATTGTTATATACATATTCTATAATATACACACACATATACCTATATACACAGCTTCTTTATAACAAGCACTATTCAATAAACTGGTTATTGCAGCTTTATTCACCAACACAATTAACAGTACATCCTCCAGGTTTTTCCAGCCTGATTTCACATTTATATTCATTAAAGTGTAGACAGAACTAGTGCTTAACCCCTTCAATATTAACAGTCAAAACGTTATTGGAAGCAGCAATATTACAGGGTTGTTCCAGGCCTTGATACATATTCTGTGATGTGTAGAAGGAAACATTTAACACCTCATTAGGGTAATTGATAGGGAGTTCATAGCTCATTAGCACTCCTCTGGCCAGAGGCTACTCAAGACAGCAATAATACTTAAGATATAGGCATTCCTTACTGGCAAAGAGGCTAGTTTGGGGATGAATGAATCCTTTTGGAAGCACTGAGAGGTGAAAAGACACAAGTAAGAGATGTACTCACGCAGTGTATTCGTAGGGCAGGACAGACTCCACAGAGTCCAGCCTGTTGACAAACAGCTCGATTCCTGACTGAAAGAGGGCAGACAAGCAGCAGTTAGAAGCACTTCCTTCCATTCTGATGGATACAGAGATGAAAAGAGTTGTGTGGGTAAGGTAAAGCTGAAGGCTGAAGATTTGTGCACTCAGACGTCCTGAAATGCAGGCTCTTGGATGATGAGAGGGCAAGTAAAATGTCTCATCTAAACAAGCAAACTACAACTAGCAAGAAATCATGCACAAGAAAACCACAGTTATCACAGTTGCCAGGGCTGTAGCTTAATGGCCCCACGTTAGTCATCATGTTCTATGTAAGAACATGAATCCAAGTACTGATGAGATCAATATTTCTCTAATTAAGCTGCTCTATGCAGCAACTGAAAACTGAACTACAAGCATTTAAACAGTGTGTTCAGGCTGATATGCTATTTTAAGGTAGAAGAGAAGCTCTTTCCAAAGGGAAGGCAAAGATATCCACATTTTCCTCCCTCTAAAGCATTAATAGCTCTAGTAACCCTCAAAGAACAACCTGAGCCTCAGTCTGCTGTGGTTTCAGACCAGTTTGGGCTACACACACTGCTCACAGATGGGGTGGCTCTTCCCTCTTCATCCCAAAATCCATCCCTTCCCTTCTTCTAGTCACACAGTCCCAACACATTTGGCCCTCACAGTGTCAGTTGCCTGCTTGCTCAGGATCCACATCCTCAAGGCAGAGGATAATTCCATTTTAGTACTGACATCAACTGTGTTAATTGAAAGGACTCCAGGGGAACATGTATGAAATTAAGGTTGAAGGGGAGCTAAACTTCATCTACTCATGTAAATATTCTATGTGACCACATCTGGTGGCTCTTCAACCAGGGACTAGATGACATTTGGTTGCAGACATGGAGAGAATTAGATGTGAAGAGTGATTGAGACTTCTCCACTGCTGGTAGATTTACATCCCCTTAGCAACCTGCATCACTCTGAAAAGATTGTGGATTCTCAGGATAAGGAGACACACGTTTAATACACATTGTGTAAGGAAAAAACCAAGAGACATCTGAGAAATCACTCCCCAAGTGTCTCAGGCTGCTCAGGGTTAGACTAAAAGAAAGAAATAAAATCTTTCTGCAACGATTTTGGCTTAAATTGGGAATAATCCAAACAATGCTTTTCAGGGATGGTGTGGAAAGCTACCAACTGGAGCTTGAATGCCTTGGCCTGTATTTGCAGAACCAAATTCCTCAGAGGGCAGTGCAGCTCTGTAACAGGCCACCCAGGCTGAGGGATGCTCCAGGACTGGATGTTTTCAAGGCTGGCTCAAACAAAGGCTGAGCTGAGCTAGGCTTCAACAGTCATGCCTCACTCGTGAGCTTGAGCTCTGTGACCTGCTGAGGTCACCCCTGAGCACCATTTGTGTGATCCTGTGACAGAACATAACACAAAATGTTTTACTGCTACAACACAAGCAGCATGGAAACGAGAGTGAAAACAAATCCACAGCTCTATGGTACAAGGTTTGGGTGCTGGGAATGGAACAATAAAGAAGAGGAAAGACATTTAGAGCAGCTCTGCCTTCATTACACGTTTGGTTGATTACCTGCTCTGCTGATCCATGACAGCAACACTATAAAGCAGGTGAAGTTCAAGGTGTTTACCCAAAGCATACAGTTTAAACTCTCATTCTGAAGAGCCATAGGGCTGTGATTCATGTAACACAGAGCTGAGAGATGAGAGAGCACTAGACAGCCACTCTCAACAGCAGTACAACAAATGTCTTCAGCCTTCTAGGACTGGCCTTATTTCCATCACAGCAGCAGCAAATTCTAAAGCTCACCTAAAGAGGCAGTGATTATGTGAAGTACTGACCTACCAGACAACATCTTTGAAAACTAATTTGGTTTTCAGAGAATCATGGAATGTGAGGGGTTGGAAGGGACCTAGAAGATCATCTAGTCCAACGCCCCTGCCTGAGCAGGATCAGCTAGACCAAGTCACTTCTGTAGGCACAAAAACAAGTTTAAGCTTCACTTTAAACTTCGGGGCCTAGAAGCCACAAGTTTCTAGCAGCCAGGAAGCCCCAGCAAGGAAAATATCACTGGTTATCGCCTTGATTTCACAGCTGCTTGCAGCCCTCAGCTGCTGGGCCTGCCAACAAACACACACACCCCGGCACAACCTGTCACTGAGATCCTTCCTTCGGTCCAGCTCCTCAAGTAGCTACAAGGGCCCGAGAGATAGGCGGCCAGAGTTCCCTCTTTGACCATCACTCCCGAAGAGAACATCAGTGGCCAACACCCCCCCACCCCACCCCACCCCAGGGCACCCAGTCAAGGCCGCGCCGCACCCCGGGCCTCGGCGGAGCAGCAGGTACCGCGGCCTCCCCTCAGCACGCCGGGTCCCGTTCCCCCCCCGCCCTCCCCTCCCCGCGTTCCTCTCAGCCTCACCTTACACTCGGGCTTCTCTTTACCCTCCTCGCAGAAGTTGACGGGCGCCAGGCCCGGGAGGTAGAAGGCGGCGGCGGGGAGCGCGGTGGCCGCCAGCAGCGTCGCGGAGAGCAGGAGCCGCCGCAGGGCCATGGCGGCGGGGGGTAGGCGGAGGAGGAGGAGGGTGAGGGGGAGGCGGGTCCCCGGACGCCTGTCTCTCGGGTAGCGGCGGCGGCAACGGCGGCGACTTCACCTCCCTCCCCCCCCCACTTCGCCGCCCTCACGGCCGCCACTTCCGGCTTCTCCCGCGCGCGACACGTCAGCCCGCGCACACCGCCTGACGGCCGCGAAGGGGCGGGGCCGGCGCGCGCGAGGAGCCGGGCCGGCTTCCCGCCCTTTTCACTTCCGGGGTAGCGCCCCCTCACGGCTCCTTCCCGCCTTTGTGGGCTCCCCCCCCCTCGGTTGCCATGGCAACGAGGCGCTCTCCGCCGCGCTAGGCCGGGCTAGGCCGGGCAGCGTTCCTCACTCCGCCCGTCCCTGATGCCCACGGGTTGTCAGGGGTTGGGAGGGACATAAAAGATCATCTAGTGCAACCCCCCTGCCAGAGCAGGAGCACCCAGAGCAGGAACAGATCCAGGGGGATCTGGAATGTCTCCAGACAGGGGACTCCACAACCTCCCTGGACAGCCTGTGCCAAAGTTCTGTGACCCTCACAGGGAAAAAAATTCCTCTTCATGGACTTTTAGCCGCCTGGTGGCTGTAGGGGGCATCTGGTTCACTGAGCGTGTGATATGATCTGGTTAAAAAAACCCCAAAACATCAAAATTCCCCCTGTAGAAAGGAGACATAAAAAGTCATGGAACTTGCTTGGAGAAGCTGTGGATGCCCCATCCCTGGAGTGTTGGATGGGGCTTTGAGCAGTCTGCTCCAGTGTGAGATGTCCCAGCCCATGGCAGGGGGTTGGAATTGGATGAGCTTTAAGGATCCTTCCAACCCAAACCATTCCATGATTCTATGATATCAGATTCTCATTTTACCTTCCTCTCCTCCCTAATATTTTTCCATCAGTTTGAGTTTGTGCAGCATTAGAAACTCCAAACAGCCTCTAATACTCTCATAATAAATATGTTTATGTGTCACAGCATTTCCACTATTTTCCTTGATTCTCACACCACCTTTGATTCCTTCTGTTTACTAATTTCTAACATATATTAGGTCTTTTTGAAGACTCTGTATTTAAAATATAACTTGTTTGCCTACCATTCTCATTCCTAATTCCTACCTGTCTCATCCTGTAGATACCCTCAGAGCACAAGTTCAAGCTCTGTGACAAGTGTAGCTGGAGAAGAAATCCCACTTCCCTCTTTTTCTGTGAAATAACTCATGGTAATAAGGTTGTAAATGACCCAAGTTCAGTTTCTTTTCTGCCACAAGGGACTTCAAATTTATCTCCCATTTCCCAGGTTCATATTCCAAGCAAATTACTTTTGTGGGGCTGATTCCAATCCTTCACATAAGAGAACAGTTTCTAGGTGTTCATTCAGCAGAAGAATTCTTTTGGAGCCATGGTTTATCATCCCAGGAATGGGATGATAAAATCTGGTCCTTGAGATACAACTTGGGCAAAACTCGTCTTCCCTCATTTAATGAGAACTTTGGTGGGAATTTGCTTGGTAATTTCTTCAATTCCCCTGCTACAGGTTTTACAGCCATAGGTTGTTGTTCAGGAGGTGTGGTTTTGTACCAGAAGAACAAGTATCACAGGTTTTCTCATCA
>JAOEGS010011248.1:36560-53868 GCA_025447755.1 Corythornis vintsioides | reverse complement strand
CTGTTTTCCTGTTTTTTTGGGGTTTTTTGGGGGGATTATTTTTTTTTTTTTTTTTTTTTTTTTTTTTTTTTTAGAAACCATCAAACATTACATTACAAGATCTTTTACATCTCTATTGCTTCATGTACACCAGAAATTTAAATTTTTTTCATTGTTGCTATTTTAGAGATTTGTATCTGTTCTCTGTGTTAGAGAAATAGAAGATGCAAGTGTTGTAGACAATATTTTAACCATGCCATTTTGGGCCAATCTAACAGTGTAGTGCTAATTTTAATAACAATTTTTATAGAAGACATCTAATTTCAGTGTAGAGCATGAATCACAGAAGAAATATACCTGTACAGTCCTATTAGGATGTCCTTGTTTAAAAATCTGGAAAGTAAATCATAATGCAAATTAAATCTATTATGTTATGAATAATGTAGGCTATCCATTATTCTTTATAAAAAGTTGCACGTGCTTCTCAAACCTACCTAGATACATTCCTATTATGTGACCCCCATAGCAATGAGAACCATGGAAGACCAGATGTTAATGTGACAGTGGGAAGACCAGAGAGGATTATGTTTGGTTGGAGTGCTAAGTAAAAAATGCATCTAATGACACCAACATGCCTCCATGATTTCACAGTGAGAAACTCCTTCAGGAAATCCAACTCCTCTCTCTGCAGGTAGAGGGTCCCAGGGTTTTCACCCTGTCTCTGCTTTGCTTCCCATGGCTGTGTGTGCTCCTGTGGTGGGTGGTGTCTCAGTTGTACATCCCCAAAGAAGTGCACTTGTGTTTCTGAGGACATGGTTTGGCTGATGGAGTTAGCACAAACCTCTGTCTCTCTATTGTTTCCAAATAAAGCAGCCTCTGGCTGAGGTCCTGCAAAGATTTATGCACATGCTTAATTTTCTACTCTGGGAATAATCTCACTGGTTTCAGTGGGACCACAAGTAATAGGTAAATGTAAATCACTGCAGCACCTGTTTCTGAAAATCAGTGTAAATAGAAAACAGATGTAAATGTATAGCTGGTTATGCAGCATTCTTATTTAAGGGGGAAGAAACATTTTTCCCTTGATAATATGGAGCTTGAATGTCCTTCTGCAGTCAGACAGTATTTCAAAACTGGTATTGGGACCTGGTTTTAAATGAATTTCACTGCAAAATAAGGTTGATCATAAACATTTCTAGGTCTTAACTCCTCAGTCACATGGTAGAAACATAAAGAAAAAAATTACTTTGGTGAGGACTATTGATCCACTTTCTCACTTAGCCTGTTCCAATTCTACTACATCCCTGTCTTGTCTGGCAGGGCCAGATCTTCAGAGTCTTGAAAGAAAGTAATCTTTTAAGTAATCAAGGATCCAAGAGGGTAATGTGGGATTAGAAAAGTTATGACATGGGTAGCACATCTTTTTGCAGTATTTGCTTTCCTGCCTATGCTTTTCATTATGTTCTCTGCAGCTGGGAATGCTTTCTGGACACTTTATCTACACAGGTAAATTAATATATTTAAGAATATTTTGTTAATATTTTCATTTCTTCCATGTAATTTCTTCCCTCTCTTAACAAAGTTTCTGTATCCTGCAAAGAGTTAAGAGACTGAGTGTTAGCAAAAGCAGACATACCAGGCTTTAGAAGGTTAGATGCCAGCCTCACTGAGAGTCTCCTCAGAGGGGAAGAGAAAGATCTCAGTAGTGGAAATGTAAACTGGTCCAAGCTGCATATGACTGGGAGGATTTTGGAGACATATACCTAATATACTAGGGTTATGCTTCAACATGCATTTTTCTAATTATCTGGGGAGAGGGGGAGACAAGAGCTTTTGATGGTGCAAGCTGGGCAGGTGTAAAACTGAGAGAAAAAAAAAGCCAATGTCCCTTATTCCTTTTTGTCTGTATCCCTGCTTTTTCTCAGCTTAACTTCACCATTTGCCTTTAAATTTAGGACTAGTAGAGGTGAAGATGGGGAAGGGATCTTACCAGCACAGTAAAGCAGGGTGCTTGGCTTCTCTGTGTTTGGTTGGTTGTCATGTTTTGTTGATTTGTTTTGTTTCATTTTGTTTTTGTTTTGTTTTGTTGTTACGTTTTGGGGATTTTTTTTCATGTGATTGGTTGTTTTTGTGGTTGCCTTTTGAAATTTGTGCAGTGCAGAGGCCCTTGGTATTTGGCATTAGTTAAGACCTTTTATGAGTCTGTCTTGATGGTACAAGAAGGATTGGTTTGGTTCAGGTTTTTTGTTTGTTTGCCAGCAGTCCTGACTGCAAACAGTTTTTGGCATCTCAGGAAGTTAGAACTGGAGACTCCTGATGCTGCATGATGGGGTTTTTGGTAAAGTTTGATCTCTTTGAAGTTACAGCAGGATTAGAAAAGCCCTAGGCTGAGCATACATTGGCTGCCTAGAATTGTATTCCTCAGGCATATTGTGAGCTTTCACCTGATGCTCATTGTCCATGGCTTTCTAACTGATGCATGCAGTTTGAAAACCTGCATGTCAGACATGCACAGCTATACTGTACTGCTGCTGTGTTGTTACCATATGCAGGAGTCAGTTTATGCAGAAAATAGTCTTGTCAGTACTTTTAAAAACACTGTGCTGTGCTTGTCCCATGAGCACTGGCCATGTTTTATGATGTAAACTCAAAGAACACTATTCATCCTCTCAAAAAAAACCTCTCAACAAATATTCTAAGTGTAGAGGCTGGAAAAAAAAAAAAAAAAAAAAAGATAGTTCAGGGGGTTATTATTCAGACACCTTAGATACCCTAGTCAGCCTTTCAATTGCAAGCAAACAAACAAAGCAACAAACAAAGGCCTACTGGCTGCCTGGTGTTTAACCAAAGAGCAGCAATTAATGAATTGGGTGTGAAGCTGCACTGTGATTTTTATGAAAGATTATGCAAAGGCTGTTAAACTTACAGAATCCATAACATTTAGCACAGGGTTTATTTGGTTAAATTTTACATTCTCATGTACATATAATGAACAGGAAAATCTTGTGCAACACTCAGGATCTTCACTTCTTTTCTGTATAAATATGGAAAGATTAAGCAAGAAAATGTAAACATGTATATTAATTGGTTTCTATTACAGAATTATTAATGGTAAGGTAGATGTCATGTTTGCATATTATGCTTGATCATTAAAAATTTGCTTAATGGTAACTTTTTTAAGCTGAGCAGAACATGGCTTGAATAAAGACGTCAGGGTTTAGTAAATGAGGAAAACAGGTTTGGGATTCAGAGGAGCTGATGCTGTCATCTCATCTGTGTTGATGGTGACACGCTCCTGTCATGTTCACTATCTCTGCTTGTGAAATGTCTTTTGAGAAGCAACATCCTCACGCTGGCTGAAATTGTTCTGGGGTCAATATCTTTATCCTTATTCAGGGCAGGAATGTGAATCCTGCCATCTTCTCTATGGACCACAAAATATTTCCAATCCTGATTTGTTTTGATTTTTGTTAAAGATCACAATTCCCATTGTTTGTTTGGTTGTTCAGCTTCTTTACAGTCCACAATGGTGTAATGACAGGACAAATCTGTATGAGTTGTATGTATAAAAGGCTGAACACTAGTTCTTGGGACAGAAGTAGATGTAAAAAAAAATATTTTATGGGGCATGTCTCTATTTTATTTGCTAGGTAGAGGGGCATACCACTAGGGAAATAATGTTGTTTCATTTGTTATGAGAAAATAGATGATGTTTGGTTTAATTCTCTGAATTTCTGGACTTATAAACAATCTGTAGAGTAATTTATTAAAAAAACAAGGAATACTTTTCTTTTGTTTGAAATCAGTCTCTGCAAATATGCAGCTGTTGTACATGTAGAGCCAAAAAGAACAGATGTGGGAAAAAGAAACTGGAGAACATAAGAAGATAATAATAAAATAGATTATCCCATACCCAGAAACATACATCTCTCACATGTATGCCTGATATGTAGCTTTCAGCAATTCAGATTGTGGTTCCTGATACTCTGAATGGATGGAAACAAGGTTGGGTACTGATCTCATGTAGGATACCTTTTTTAATATACATACTCCTCTGAAGTTGGTCCCACCTGAGACCCTGCAATGTTAGATCAGATGGAGGAGGATTCCCTTAGCACAGCAACTGCTACCACATCACTATGTGGCTCTGCCCTGTCCTTCCACAATCTACAGTGTTGCTTTTGCTGGGATAATATAAAAATAAAAGAAGGGACAGATGAATTATAGCTGTGCAGTCTCTGGTACTCTGCAGCTTTTGTGGGGCTGTTCTGCCTGGCTGCAAAGGGATTTTTACTCTGCTGCCTTTCATTTTACAGCATCCACTTTGTGTTCCACTTTACTGACGAATTTTCAGGAGTGTTACTTTGTTATCCACGTTGCTCATGAATTGCAGCTTTAATTGATGGAGACTTTACGTGGGGAAAAGAGCTTCTGATGTGTCTGCATGTCAGTGTCATCACTCTTCCTCAGTGCCTTTCTGTAGTAAATCTACTCTTAGACTTCTGACAGGGCAGTTCTAGCAACCGAGCTGATTGATTATATGTAGATTCACATCAGTCTTTCAAAAAGCAAATCCATTTACATTTCTCAAGGAATGCTTTCTTTTTCTTTTAACTTTTACCAGTAGCTGAAATGACTCTTAGCTTTAATTATATTAATGCTATTTTACGTATTGAGGTCTGATCTTTGATACACAGGAGCAGCTAATGGCAGCTCTGAGAGTTCAAGATGTAATTAATTCCTCTCTTTATGTTTTTAGAGTGGTAGAATAGTGGAAAAATATTCAATTAAGGGTGTGTTTGTGAATATTCCCTGAGATTGATTCATGCATAAAACTTAGAACTGACATGCTGCTCAGTTAGTAACTTCTCAACAGGCTCCTTCCTTTCAGAAGAGACCTCCTGTTTTTAAGCAGAAATTATCTCTTTCAAATTTTTGGCCAAGTCACATACTGGTGTGGATCAGTGTAACTTCCTTACCTGTGGCAGATTAATGCCCCTTCCCCATGCCCAAGGCTTTGATTGACCTTTTGCAAAAAGGCAACCTTGACACCAATTAATAGGTAAGTTGTACTTGATTTTATGCAAATATATCTTTTCATGCAAATTCAAAGCATTTTGCAATATCTTAAACCATGTGTGGCACTGGTTTTTTTTGTATTGTTGGGTGGTTTTTCTGTTTGTTTGGGTTTTGTTGTTTTGGTTTGGGTTTTTTTTAATACTAATTACTATTAAGTTTTCTTAAGCTCTCTGTTGAGAGGCATATTGCACTGTATACTGGAAGAGATGTAGATACAGAAATGTGTGCTGTTTCCAAAATAAGAAATAAAAAATTGTTTTATCTGCTTCTCCTGATGTAATATGAGGTTTTGGTTAAGAAAAACAAAACAAAAATGAACTCAAAAAGAAATCAACAACAAAAATGTAGAAATTAACCCCCCAAAGCAGAGTACATGGCAAATATAATGACATGGTAGGAGGCATAATACAGAGTTGGTTCATGTAGTAATCCCTTTAATTTATTTTTCTTTTATGTGTGGTACTATCATTTATAATTCTTGTATTTGTTTGCATGTCTCTAACTACAGTGTTTACTCCTAAGAAGTGTTTTGTGATGGCTGATTGCCCCAAATCAAGGATGGTTAGATAACCTTGTCATTAGCTATAATAGTTTTGTGGTTTCTCCAGCAGACAAAATACAATTATTAATAGAATACAAAGATAAAATATATTTTTCTTCTGTACCCAGTAACCTGCAGAAAAAATAAAATAAAATCTGACCCTCTATAATAATTTGTAACACAGTATTCATAATCTTGTTGAGAAATTGGATTCTTTCATTGAAATGCAAACTAAAAATAAATTTTCTTCTGCTTGGTTTTCCCTGCTTACAATGTACTTGGAGACCTAGGAGAATAGCATTAAGCTGGAGGCTAAAGACCTAATAAAAAGCATGGTTTCCATGTTACTCACTGAAATCTTCACTAAGAATAAAAATTTGGACAGGTTTAAACAAACATATTGGTAAATGACAAGTGACACCTGCCAGAGATGTGACTACTGTCATTATTTTGATGTACATTCCATAACCATTCCCTGTGATATTGTATACATATACCAAAGACAAACCCCTGTAGAAAACCATACAAAGTGTCATGGAAGCCATACAATTCAAGTAGAGATTTTGTTGTTGGATCCTTCTCTAATTTCATCATGTGTAGAAGCTGTGATTTCATTGCAGATTTGTTAATTACTGTATTATCCCAGTTAATTCTGTATTCTACAGATTTGGGGGGGGGGGGGGGTGTTGTGTATATATAAAGGTAGGGCTGATACACTGCAAAATGCATCTTTCTATTTGCCTGGCATTTTGTGCTGTTTTGGTATCTCACAAGTGTAGGAAAAAAAGCAGTGCCATAAAGAGTACAAGTTATGAAGTCTAATTTCCTATAGGTTTCTGCTTAATATGTGAATTTTCTTGTGTCTAATAAATTAATGCAGCAAGTTTTCCTCAGCAGCAGCATTACATTTCTTCTGCCCTACCATCTGTACAGGTACAAATCTCGATCAGACATAGAATTTTTATAACCTCTGCCATTCTGTCAAAACCTCATGTAAATTGCCCCGGAAAACTGGAAGTTATTTTGCAAGATAGACAAATGGATAGAAACATCTGTACAGGCAGTTGTATAAACTGGCTTCCTTAGGAAGGTGGACTGATAATAAAAACTGACTTGCTAAATTCAAGCGCTTTCAACTGTATGCTAAAGTAGATAACCTGTGCCTCTGTTTGGCATGGAGGGAAGAAGTCAGAGCAGCCCTATTATCACCAGATTTGATTTGTTGCAACTCAGAAGTGCTCTTGTACTTCTAGCAGATCTCTGAATGGATTTTATTCGGCCGTAGTATCAGCTGGATGGTGATTGATTTGATTGTGTTCTTTTTTTTCTTCCATATTGTGTAAGAGTCTTGGGATGTTTCAAGAAATGTTTATTTGGTAGCCTTAGCTGAAAGGCTGGGGAAAAAAAAAAAGTCATCAGTCCTCTTTCAATCCTTTTCTTCCACCCCCTGGTATGCTTTAGGAAATTGGAGTTGCTGTGCTTTGAATTTGAGTATATATTTTGTCAAACTGTTAAAATTTCATTGTTGCTGATATCACTCTAGAAATGTAAAATGTGGTATTTTGTTTTGAAATATCAAAATATACATGGAGTTGTAATTTTGCAAATTTTGAAATATTCCACAGCTTCAAATGTGGTCAAAATGCTGCCTTCCTGGGTAGAAGTCTTGCTCCTTTGGCTTGATATTTTCTAATGATTGATAGGGAAGTGTGGATCTAAGATTATAAATAAATGTATTAATAGAAATGGCTGTTCCAGTATTCAAGCTTTGTCAGCTGCTCTCTAAAGATCATCTATTGGGAAGTCTAAAAAGTGTTTATTCTGGACACTTTTCCCTGCCTCTCCTTTTCCTCCTTTGTTTTCTTTTCTCTTCCTCAAAAGGAACATCTGAGGCTCAGAAGAATCAGGGATATTTCAATAGATAAGAGAGACTGAAACCACTATCTTTTTATATCAACAATGACTATCTACATAACATAAACTTTTAAAATACTGATCAGCTAAGCTAAACAGATTGTCCATAGTAGCTGCAGTTGTTTCAAATAACTCTTTATCCACCATTTTGGTTTCATGCACTGCATATCAGTTTAAAAACAATAACAACAACAAAAACCATATACATGGAGAAGCTGGTGATGCCCACCAGAAAAAGTTACCATAGCTTTCCCTTGTACTTCACTTCCTTGTGGATGGACAATGAGGTTTTTGAAATGGCACATGTTCTCTGAGTAACATCTGCCATTGCCAGGGCAATGCTCACAACCAGCCCAGGCACACACCCAGTATACTTCTGTGCATGAGTGCTAGCAGGGCAATGCTTTCATGCCAAAACCTGAGCTGCTTGATGGTGTTACCCAAGTGGGGATCTTCCAAGATAAAAACCAGCACTTTTTTGTGTGTGAAATCTACTACATTTGCTCTGTATGGCTACTTGCAAATTAGACTTGGGAGTCTAACACATTCGAAAAGCAGCTGTTGAAATGCAAAGAAGGTGTTTACACGAGCCTTTCCTCCATGTGTATCCTGACAGGACTTCTAAAGCTGAAATTTCTAGCACTGAGGTGCAGGTGCTGGCAGGAGGCATGTGGATGTGCTGGGGAGACCCTTTCTCCTTCTGCCACATCCCCCTCGCCCCACTGCTGCTGGCTAGGAGGGAGCTGCCTGCTAGCTGCAGCTGCATGGGCTGAGGTTTCTCCTTCCTTTTCTTCACTTCTCTTTAACACTATCCTGCTGGTTTTGTCAGCTGAATTTTCTTCCTCCTTGATTCATTTCTGCTATAAAACCGGAAAACTGGCTCTGAAAATGTTCTGTGTTTAATTTTCATCTTTGGTATTTTAAGCATCCACTCAGGTTGCAGTTTCTCCTGGTTGGTCTTACTCGTGGCAACTCTGAATTATGCTCCTGCCTCTCTTCCACAGGGCTGGGGAAGAGCCGACAGCTCTTAAAAAGACACCCAGGTGCTCTTTGACTTGCCAACGACAAATAATCTGTGTACTAATCTGTGTACGATGCTTATGATAGCCTTGGGCAGCTCTGGTTCCTTCTGAGTTTTATAGCTGCTTAAAGAGGTTTGCTAGAGCCTCTGGGTCCTGCATTAGACA
The DNA here is from genome assembly GCA_025447755.1 of Corythornis vintsioides. Classification (NCBI taxonomy): domain Eukaryota; kingdom Metazoa; phylum Chordata; class Aves; order Coraciiformes; family Alcedinidae; genus Corythornis; species Corythornis vintsioides. Next base: position 45,168 of record JAOEGS010011248.1, on the reverse strand, counting down.
GCAGCAGATCCACTGAAAAGTTGCAATTAGTTCAGAGCTGTGGAGCTGTGTCTACAGGACTGACTTAAGCAGGACTGTCTTGCTCAGGGTTAGAGGGACTGGTGTTCTCTAATCAGCAGGCACCTTGCACAAATGCAGTTGAAGCTTTTTTACTGGAACAGTTTGTTGTAATAGTTAAATGAAAGCAGCAAACTGAGAGATTGGAGGTCACAACAGAAAAGTTCCTTCTGTCCAGTTCCTCCACTAAGTGAATATTTCTGGTGTGGTAGAGCAGTATTCTGTACCAGCAAGGGTCTTCTTGGGTATTATTTTAGACTTTGTAGATTCCTTGGTGGATGGTGTTGTCTAAAGAACAGTCACCTCAAGTTAACTGTGGCAATCAGATCTGTCCTGATGAATGCTCTGTGCTACATTGAGTCTAGGGGACTAGGATGGTCACCTCCACTACCCCCCCATATGCAGAGCCAGTGTGACACCACCAATGGTTTCATTGGTGTTTTTAGAGGTTTATTCAGCAGTAGTTAACTCTGGAAAAATGAGGTAACACAAAGGTTCTAATCTGATTGTTTCTGCTTACTCCTAATGCTTCAGTACTGGAGAAAAGTATCACCAGGAGCTACCCAGATAATATCCTGGAAAAACTTTCTAAGCCTTGGAAATGTTTTCCACTGCATTCCTTCCTTCTCTTCAGTCCGGCAAGAGCTTTAAGCTTCAGCCAGTTAAAAACACTTTCTGGTCCTGCTATATGTGTACCTTTCCCTTTAGATGTACTTAGGCAGCTGCAGGATCTTCCCTAAAATGAGGATCTTGATGAGGAAATAAAGAAGAAAAAAAAAAAAACAAAAACAAAAAACAAACAGAAGATTTTCATGAAGAGTATAACTAACTGTCCTAGTTAATGACCTCTCTGAGAAGCTTATCAAGCAATACTGAATAGTCTTTGAACTTGCCCTTAACACAGGCATTTATATTGGGCTCATCAGTGCTGCAGAATTACAGAATACTTCAGGGAATTGTTTATCACTGTGATCCTTAAAAACAGGATGACTGGAATGGTTAGAGGCAAATACCAGCCATTTTGTCCTGGTGTGGGCTGGGTTTTCAAACACTTTTGAGGTCGATGAAAGCTATATTCTGCCTGCTGCTATCTTTAAGCATCTGGAAAGTAGTGTTGAATTTAGATGGACAAATTAATTAAAAAAAAAAAAATATATAAACTAATTCCTGCATTTTATTCTGAAATTTTTAATTTTTTTCCTGACGTTATTTGTGGCTGCACAGGTGAGGTACATCCAAACAGTTGTACCTTGTGGCTTGATTTCTAATTTATCTACTTGGGGTCGCTTTGGCTCTAGGCTTTTGTGAGTCCTTTATTGAAGTGATGATTTCAATAGACTAAGCACTGAATTTTCATTTGGGCTTTTTAGGACCCAAGAACAACTTTGTATTCTGCCTGTAACTGAACAGTAGTAGGAAGAACTTTTTACTTTTAAAAATTACTTTTGTTCTCAAATAATTTCAGAAGTTAAATCACTGATGACTGTGAAAAATCCACTTCCACATCTGGAGTGGAGCACTGCTGTCAGATGATTTATTGAAGACAATACACTAGCACGCTTAAAGTTCAGACTTACATGTACAAGACACATTTTTTTCTGTACATGTGATGACTAGACTGTTCCAAGATGAAACTAGAAGGAAAAAGAGAAACTAATTACAAGAAATGGCATCAGGAGAAGCAGTATCCTACTCTCTGAAAATGGAGAATGTTATGATTTACCTCGTCCTGTGTGACTATTTATTTGGAGAACAGCTGTTCACCATGGACTGGGTGTGTTCCAGCTGTGTGGCATTAGTGACATAGGATCATAGAATCATTTTGATTGGGAGAGACCTTTAAGATGATCAAGTCCAACCATAACCCAGCACTGCCACATCACCACTAAACCATGTCCCTTACCACCACATCTACATATCTCTTACATACTTCCAGGGATGGTGACTCCACCACTTCCCTGGGCAGCCTGTTCAAACACTTTACAACCCTTTTGATGATGACGTTCTTCCTAATATCCAACCTAAACCTCCCCTGGCACAGCTCGAGGCCATTTCCTCTTCACCTCTCACATGTTAGGTGAGTGAACAGCCTGATCCCAGCTCCCACTCCAAGCCACTCATGCCTGTCTGCTATGATCATCACCCATTTCTGCCAATGCTTTCGGCTTACACACTTGAAATTTTCATCAGCTTTTGGGTTGACAGGAGGTTGAAGCCTGGGTGAAAGTGTGAAGAGAGTACTTCTACAACAAACAGGACTTCCCATTTCATGCATCCTTGATGCAATTTTCCTCTTTCAGTGAGATTTCAGTTGAGTTAGCAGAGCAAATGAGGGGTTCCTTCAACTTGGGGGTCAAGTTGCAACTTGGGTTTTTAAGTATTTGATTTCTGCTGAGTGACTGAAGGAGAGATTTCACAGATAATCTTAACATTTCTTTGTGGTCTCATGAAATTATATCTGTAGCCCCTTTCCCATCCAAGGGGTCAGTACATCACCATGTATTAGTCAAAGGGTTTTTGGAAGGATTATATAAATAACTCTGTTACACTCATTGAAATGTGACTGACTCACTTGGAAATCAACCCTATGCTGGGGAACCATAGGAAACAGACGAGCTATGGCTGTCCTAGATTTTGGATGTGCTGTTTGGTCTCTCTTTGCACTTCAAAAGCATTGTATAATTGTCAGAATGAATCAATGAGTTACGCATATATGGAGAAAGCTAAACCAGAAAGGTTAGTTGCTTGAAAGTAAAACCCAAAAAAGCAATCATGCTTTTCTTCCTAGACCCACAGAAGACATATATGACAGTGTTATGGTTTGCTCTCTTTCTTCTTGTTCCAAGGGAGGGGGGATGCCTTAGTCCCTGGCACTTCACTCCCCCAACTGTGAGTGGGACTGGATCTTCCTTGGAGTACGAGTTTTGTGGTCAGAGACTGAATGAGCCCTGGGGACCTTGAACCCCTGTCACAGGAGGAGCAACTTACAATCTTACACTCAAAATTGGTGATAAATGTTCTGCTCCAGCAGCTGGTTGTGCTTTCATTGTTCTCTTGAAAAATAAGGATTAATAAAATAGAAGAAGACTAGCATGTTTAGGTTTTGGTTTACCTCATTTTTAAGTATTTCAGTGGCTCAGTAACTGCTTCTGAGAGCTCAAATATCACTTGGACAATCAGTGCTCAGAGAGAAGAGCTTTATGTTTCCTTCAGTGTTAAAGGACAAGCGCTACCTGCCTGGTGACCATGATTAATTGTTGCTTGTCTGTAGTAGAGGAGTTATGGCCTGCTCACTTTTCACACTGGCTTGTCTGCCATGCCTTTCCTACAAGGCTATGAAAAGGAGAGGAGGGAAGGCTATAGTAGAATTTATCAGTACAACGCTGACATACAGCAAAACACATGAGTATAAATATACTTCTCCTTTTTAAACAGATCTGCATCCACAAATAAACAGATCACAATAAAGCATGGGAAGTATCTCTTTTTTTCACAGATAAGAGTAGTCATGAAAAACAGATCAATTTCCAAAACTACTGCATTTCCAAATGAAACATATATATATATGCATACCAGTGTGGATCCATCACAGATATGCTAACAGAATGAAACAAAATCTTTGTCTTTTAATGCCAATATTTATTCTTTGGTCCTTCAATAGCTGTTCAAGACATGACTCTGTTGAATAGCATTCATCTGGTATGCTTAGAACAATTATTTTCTGTGTAATCCCTGTGACATGAGTTGGGAAAAGAGCTTCTTAAGCAGTTGGACTGCTATGTTACTAAATTTTTTTATATATCTTTTGTATACAACTCATGTAAAGAAAAACAACAAAAAAAAAAAACCACAAGAAAACAACAACAAAACTAGTGACCTGTTAATACTTATTTGAAATTAAAATGGGGACACTTGAAAAGACTCATGTCAACATCACAGGCAATTCTTATTTTTACTGCTTATGTAAGCACAGGAAAGTCCCAAATTTTGTGCTTCTTAGGCATCAGGATTATGCCCCAAGAAGTCTAAAATGTAATGCTATCTGTGTTATAAGCCTATGTTCAGATAATGGTGGTCATCACCATCTTTTTGTTTTGGGGGGGGTTGTGGAATATAGGACTGTAGTGAAGCATTTTAACACCAGAGTTAGGATCCTCACCAGGTCTCCTTCACTCTGAAATTTACTTCTGCTCTTCATTTTTACATTATTATTATTTCCTTCTGTGTGTCCTTCTTAGTCTGCTCTCCTGACAGCCCAGCTGGTACTATTCGTAATTGGCAGGCCATTCAGGACTTAGGCAAAAATAGCTATAAATTACAACACGACTGACTGACCACTCTCTCCCCTGCCTTGCACCTTCTGTAGATACTTTCATGTGTGGATTATGTGTGGAGAATTATACTATTTTGATCTAGTAAGTTTTTATGCATATTTTGCAGGAAGGTAAAAAAGTACGGTATATATATATATATTGTGAAGATACAAATCCAGTAGTTTGCATTAAGGCTTGTGTTTTAGTTCTTCCTTTGGTTCATGCTTTCCATTTTTGGTATATTTCATTCATTTTAATTATTTATAATATTAATAATGCATCAATCTTCCTTCTATTCTGTCCCAGAGGGATCCCATCATGAAAATTACAAATTAGGCATATTATTACTGTATCTGCATTAAAAGCCTGATTATTCTAGATAGTGATATCTGGAGAGTATACTCATAATTTTAGATAGTGATTCACCTAGATAGTGAATTGGAATTGAAAGAGAGGTGGGGGATGTCAAGCTATTACAAGCTCTATAACAGCAGCTCTGGAAATCTGAGCAGTGATTTAATAATGAAAAAGCACTCAAAAAATTAAATGGAATTAAAAAAAATCCAAAGCTTACAAATGTTCCTACCTGTAATGGGGCTGATTAATAAAATACTTTTGAAATGCTAATTATTAAGATGGAAGACTAATAATTATTCGATGTTATTATCAACCAAATTTCAGAACTGACCTTACACTCAGTTTCTTTGTTTTGGAAAGGATGATGGGCAGAAGGCACAGACTGCCATCACAATGCACCATCCTTACTGTGCAGACACATACTGTGAGGTGTAAACCCCACAACCGGTACTGTAATTCAGGATGAAAGTCTGGCAGGTGTGTTCTTACCAAATGGATGGGAGACATGTTTTGGTTTGGCCTGATCTAAAAACTCTTCTGAAAACTGAAGAGTTCTGGGAAATCTTTGGCATGTTTATGGTGTGTTGTTTTGTTGACTGTCTGCTGTTTAGATTTCATACCTAGCTAAAGGAACACTTCCTAGCAGAAGGTTTACAAAGGAGTCTGTGATGAATGTTCTGGTCTACAATCTGTAAACGGGCTCAAAGCTCTCCTAAGTCTATGTTTTGATAGCACTTTTTCACTAATGGCTTTCCTTAGAGTAGGCATCCAATTTCTCTTAGATCCTTTTAGGTTCACTTGACCCAGGAGCAGGAATTCTTAGAAGGAATTTTCCATTCCTCCTGCATCCAACCATTGTATGAACAAAGTGAAGAACTCAGCCTCTATTAGTAAATTACTGTGTTTGCTATAAATGTCTTCAGATTCCAGCAACTGCAAGATATGCAGACAGATTTGTTTTAATTCTCCTCTCCCTTCTCCCAGGAACTGTTGCTCAGAAAACATTTTCTGGGATGACTTCTGACTAGCTGTTATCAGAGCTTTCTGTCTTCACATATACCCTTTTTCATACATGCTTGCTGACATATTTCTTCTATTCACTGGGTAATTGAGGTTCTGTACTGCATGGAGACCTTGATCTGCCACTGAAGTAACAGCATTTGTGTTGAAGACTGAAACTTCTTTTTGAAGCCTGCCATAAAGCTCCCATTCTTGCAGAAGGTAATAGATTTCAAACCCATAAGGAAAGCTGTCAGTGGATCTGAATATTGAACTGAAATGCATAGATGTCTTTTAAATTTATTTATATATAGAAATGTTTTCTTTTTCTTTTTAAATTAATTAATACAGACTAAAGCTTTTCAAGACTTAGAATGTTAGGAATATCCTCAAAGTGGATTTTCTGGCAGAGGCTGGTGTGCAGGATCAAAGATGCATAAGAGATTCATTACTGTATGGACCAGCCTCAAAGAATGGAGAGTCACATCACGATGCAGAAGTCGACAGTGATTTTTTGATTTGTTGTGTAATCTGTTTTGAATGCCTGTCAGAACTCTGCTGTGACTGGTTTTCTTGAGCAGTGTTTAATGGATAGTTGACTGTCTTATGCAGTTGAAGGTGAATGAATCGAATGCCCATTTTAACATGTAGTTAGCTTCACACGCCTTCTTTGTTGCAGAAGAGGAAAGAACTTGAAAATGTGTTCTTTTTAGATAGAAAAAGCATCTGTGCATGTTTGACAGCAATTCTATCTTCTTCTTTGAAGAGTGTAGTGAATATTACAGTGTTACTGGACTGAAAAAAAGTATGAATAAGGAATTAGTGTTTTGCAGCACCCTGATGTAAAGTTGATGTCTGACTTGTTTTAGGACTTCACTTCCTTTCACTGTTCATGACATGGGGGAAACAACTTCTCCCTAGGTTTGTGTTTGTGCAAGTACACATCAACATGTTGACAGGCAGCTGTAATTCAAGCACTTGATAGGATAAATCAGAACACTGACTGTACAGTCTGAAGAAGTCACAGAGCAATGAGGAGAGGGATGTCAGAAAATGGATGGGTAGAGGAATTACTCCTATGTGTTCCTTATTCCACACTCTTCTATATTTTTAAGGGGTTACTCTTGGTCCTGGTGAGCCTGCTGTCTTGGGTCCTGTGCTTTTGCTTTTCCTGCATGCTAAGATGCTTGCTTGAAACAAGGTTAAGAGCATGAGAGATGGGGAAAATATGTTCATATTGTTTGGTAGTGGGTGAATGCCTGAACTGGTTCCAGGTAAACCATCTTCTAGAGTCATCAGCCTGCTACCACACCTGAACTAATTAGCCTCACAGATATTTTAATTTACTGTGAGGAAGTCCCTAGAAATTGTGCTGTGTGTGTAGGGAAGGGTTTAAGTAACTAAAGTAACCCCTTTCTCATACTTGTTTTTTGTTAGAATTATTGTCATCTTTATTGTCTGTGTAAAATTGAGAGCAAACTGATGATGGTGGCTTTCATTAAATGTTGGTGTGATCACTTTTTCTAGGTTAAATTACTTACGTTTTACCACAGCCTTATAAACAGGAAAAGCCAGCCTAAAGACAGAAGAGAGATAGTAATTAGAGAATGATAGAAATACAGATTTAAAGCAGCCACAGCAGGGCAGAGAATTTCAACAAAAGAACAGCCCTCTTATTACAACCTAAGCCTTAATTATCTGTCCTAAGTCTTCTATTATATGCTAGGTTTAATTGCAGAAAACAAGGGATAGGAAGCTAAGCCTTCACAGCCATATTTGGCAGAAGCTCCAGAATGAGATTGCCATTAGAGGAGAAAGTAGGAAGTGAGCCCTCATGAGGAGCACCGAAGAGAAATCAAGCCTCTCTAACTTGGCCAAGGGGAGATGAGGAGAACCTGGACCTCATGCCACCAAGGAACGGGACAGAAGTAAGTTGCCGAGTGCAGGCTGGAGCTGGATGCACCCTGAAGGAGCTGAGGAGGAAACTGATGGTGAAGTATGGTCTTATGATATTTACTGTTTTATCATTAAAAAAAAAAAAAAAAAAAAAAGTTTAAGTCTATGTTGGTCATGTGGATTTGTAACAGGAGGGCGTAACAGGCTCATAAATTGTCTGTCAGCCATCATGAATGGTGTTTTCTTAAGTGTATGATCAAGGAATTGATTTTTGGAGGACTGGCAGAATCAGGTGCTGATCTTACAGAAAGAACATTCTATTAGCTTATGAGAGGCTACAGAATACAAATCCTCATTACTTCTCAGCATTCTTAAATAATAGCATGATTTTTCTACTGTGTGGGGGACACTCTCCTGGACACAGCTTCCCCAGCAAGCCGTGTCCTGCAGACAGCAGCTTTTTTCTTTCTTTTCTTTCTTCCCACCCTCCCCAAACTGGCCAGTGAGGAGGGACATGTCCTATCTCAGATAGTGTTGAGGGATGTGAACTGTCCTATCAGCTGAGTTTTCTTCCAGGGAATCCTGGACTTCATCTGTTGTTCTAGTTTATTTTCCTCTGTCTCCAAACACACTGGATTGCTTAGCTAGTCTAGATGGAGTCTGTTCTTGTGTGTTTAAGTTTGAAGACTGAAAGTATCCCTTTTCTCTCTCAGCTTAGTATAAACAATAAAAAGAAAAACAGCCTAGATAATAATGAGGGCTTAAGCCCCCACAGTTCATTAACTGAAACTGATTCATCAAAACTTCAAGAGTTATGCTGTTTTTTTCTGGGTTTACATTGTTGATGATGTTTATGTGTGTGGTTTCTGAGGCAGAGTTGAGTTTTTAATAAAAATAGGTGGATTTTTTCTCACAAAGGCACTTATCTAACCAACTCTGGATTATATTTTTCATTTTTGCTTCAAATAATAGGAATACTATCAAAT
>JAOEGS010011248.1:0-36527 GCA_025447755.1 Corythornis vintsioides | reverse complement strand
TATTTTGCATAATAATATTTTCTAATTACATTCCTTAAAAGCCTTGACTGTTTTACCTGAGATTAAACATCCAAAAATAAGATGGATGCTAGTTGCTACTCTGTATTAAATATTTAATATAATTCCATAATATCCTAATCTTTCAATGCTTAATATTATCCACCTATATTATCTCTATAGGTAGAAAATTGTCATCTATTTAACTTTTTCTACAGATGAAGTGACACACTGAGACAGTTAGACCTATCTCTTCAAACCTCTTTTAAAAAGCATCAGAGCCCAAGGTCATACAAGAATGATATGTGGTGTCAGGAGCTTTTAAGCTTAGACAGTGGGTCACACTCCTCTTCCCTCAGTGATTTGGAAAACTACACCACAAGCAAAAGCTTCCTGTGCATGGTTTCCCTCTGCTGCTTCCAATACAACTTTGGTGGAGGTTGTTTATGGTCTTCTTTAGCAGAACTTTGCCAGAAGTCTGAAAGTTCTTAGGGAGAGAGTGAGAGGCTCACAAAAATAGTGAGTGTAGAAATGGGAGAAGGCTTATACCTCCAGTTTAAGTGCTGTGGATAGTCATGGGCTCCAGTACCAGCTGACAGAAGCACTAGAGGAGTCTCCAGGTAACTCCATTCCCAACTGAGCTAATGGGGCTGAAGGTTTGCTATCTTTATTCCCAGCTGCTAATGAAGATAACAGTTTGTCTCCATTGCTGTGGTCTATTCAGGGACATCCAGAGAGTACAGATGAATTCTTTGCCCATACAGCAGTAAAGCTAGGACTTTGTTTGTTGCAGTCAATCATAAATTCTTCTGTGTTTATATTTATCATTTCTGCAGGATAAAATGTATCTGCAGTTGTGACACTGCAAGACCTGGGCTACTGTCTTGTATCCGAAGGCTTCTGGGTTTTGTTTGTTTGTTTTGTTTTTTTAATGCATCACTTTGCCCTCAGAATGGGAGATCTTTTCCAAAAATACTGGGGTGAAGAGACACCCAGCCCTCACCTTGTAAAAGAGGCTTAGAGCTATCTGCTGCTATGTCCTCCTGGACTGGGGAACACAAAGCAAAGTCTGGCTGACACCTATTAAAAACAAGTGTTTCCACATCTCTATCTCCTTTGCATAATCTGTGATATCTGAATTAAGTTTCATGACACTTTGAAGCTGAGTTAATACACTGTGTTGTATAATACATTATGTATGACTTGGGCACCAATTGTTCTGGAGCATCAGCCGCCACAGACTTGAAAATGTCTTTTTCAGTGACAGAAATCCTAAATAATACTGAAACTAAATTCCATTGGCATAATTTTATTTTCTATTTCTTGTCCCACTACAACATCTTTTACTTGCAAAACCATTCATGTTCAAGCCATCTAGCTTCCTCTCCTCTCCTTCATCTACTTGTCATAAAGTTCCCATTGCACATCTTTCATATTAGAAATATTCCCATGGAGCTGTATGGTAATTTTTGTTACTAACATCAGAAGTGTAAGGATTATGCTAGCTTTGTTGAGCTTGGGCACTACAGTGTGAAAAAGAATAATGATGAGCATTAACATTTATAATAATGATGAGCTCCAAAGAAGAGCAGGAAACAAAAAGAAAACAAATGCCCATGTTATTTGTTTCTTCTTGTATATTTGTATTTTGTACTTCCAAATACAGCTAAGATGAAGCTTGTTTTATCAGAAGCTGTCTTGTAAACTATACGTTGGTCTGACATTGGATACTATACATATATATAGGCAAATATGCACTGAGAGGTTTATTGGTCTTAATATAACTCATCTTAAGCCTGATTACTTTGTTTCTAAATTAGACTCCTAGAACATATTAATTATGGACATATCCCCAGACAACATGGCTGCCCATGGGGGATTTCTGCCCTTAACTCTGATTAGTGTTAATAGGAGTTATCCACGTAAACTCCTAGAGGACCAAAGACTAATAATTTCCTGTTAGCTATATTTTTCTTTTAGAGTACAGAACAATACTGAAGTGTTCTGAGAGTGAATTGGTAGATTGCTTCATAAAGTGAAACCTTTGCTGTCTGTGGTGGATTCTGGATTTCATAACTGCACGTTACGATACTGTGCACACGTGGCATTTGTATATAAAGCAATACTCCTTTTTTGTCTGGTTGGGGGTTTTTGTTGTTTTTCTGTTTGTCTTCTGACATTAGGGAATACTTTTTTGGTGGTGGTGGTGGTTTTGTTGTTGTTGTTTGGGTGTTTGGTTTTTTTTTTTTCTGGAAGCACTGAACTGAGGAATGCTAGTATTATATAAATTATGTCTATGTGACCCAGTGTTGTATGCACTAATTATCCACTATTTGTCATGATTCTCCCACCTTGGATTACTCATAAAATAATCTAATTTGGAATTAGCAACAGGAACAATTTTCAGACAGAAAGGGTGACTTGTGCTAGAAGCTAGATAAAGATTATTGGGCCTGTGTTGACTGAGACTTCTGGGCTCTAGTGTAAGCTAAGCATGCAATAATTAAAATAGTTTCTTAGTGATGGAGAATTTACTGCATCCTTTGACACTTCATCTCAGTAGCTAATTATACTTAAAACATGCTTTTTATCTCCAGATTGAACTTGCAAATATTGGACTCTGTTGTGTGTCTGCCCACTAATTTAGTCTTCTGAAATATCTTCTTGTCTATTCCCTTAAAGATTATAATCTTCCCTTTGAAGAAAAACACATTTATTCAGTGTCTCATTGGAAGGAGATTATTTTTCCAGACCTAAATAATTCCTGTTGCTCTTCTCTGCACTCTTTCCAAGTTTATTCATTTTTATTTATTTATTTCAATTAAAGGTATTATAGTTTCCCAGAAGCTTGTCTGCTTTATTCACAAAGATGTTATGGCTTGTTTGGCTTCATTCATGTTCACGTCTGCAGCTGTCCCTGGTCAAGCAAATGGTACAGATCTTCACACTTGCCCCCACCAAGACAGATCAGATGCCCTTGATGAATTGATGGAGCAGGCAGTTGTTATCCAGAATCTAAACTAAAGGTTGTATTATCTAACAGCATTAATAAACTGTACTCAGAAATAAAGCAAGATCTATTTGAAACAATCATGTCTATTCTTAGCAACATCTAAATCTTATGATCATCATGGTAGACCTGTGTGACGGGAGGGCTGTGTTCCAGCAGTGAGGTGGTAAATCATGCATTATTCATGCCTTATCATGGGAGGGCACCTCAAGGAGGAGAAATCATGGTTTTCTGGATATAGAAAGGAAAATAACAAGGTGTAATATTTTTGTAGTTTTGCCAGCTGCTTTGTGGTCACAGGAGGGCAACAGTACTATTACCCAAAATAGGAGTAACATCAGAAAAGTAATTCTGTCATTTTCTGTCAGTCTGCTCTCTGCAAAGAATGCAAATCAAACTCTAGGATTAGATGAAGGATGACGCTTTCAAAACAGTGCGCTGAAGGTGCTGGATAAACTCATAGATCCAAATAAGAAAAGTCATGGACTTCTCACAAGTAAGTTCAGGAGCTGAACGTCCTTATCCAATTGTTTCTGAGTTCTGACAGTCCAGTTTTATTTAAGGGAGCAGTCTGAAATCACTTGATTTGATTTATTCTTTTCCTTCCTGTCTTATTAGACTAGTTGAAAATTTTGGGGTTTTTTGTATCATTCTGTTAATGAAAAAGAAGGAAAGCTGCGTGGTGTGGGAGATTGTGTATCTCCCACCATCATATGGAGAAAAGAAGGAAGATAATAAAGCTGACAACAGAGTCATGGAAATAAATTAATGTTGAAAAGATGGTAGTGATGGGAAATAGGAAGAGTGAAACTGTGATCCCTCTGTGGAAAATGTCTTTCAAAAAAACTGTGATAGATACTTGCAGTATCTGAAGACAAAGAAAAAAATACTTCTAAGTATTTGTTTTGCTCTTGTTGCATATGAAGAATTTTTCAGGAAACCCTTACTTTCTTAACCTTATTTGCCACTCCATATTGTTAAGACAACACAGATATAATGGGGCATTACCAGGATCTTCCAGAATCTTTCTGTTACTAGGTTTCTTAAAGTAAATGCATATGTGCATCTTCAGCTTTTATTTCTGGTATGGAAATTATTTAAGCATCTTATCTGGCCCCTCTGTTGAGGTTTTCATTTGGTCCCTGTTTAGGTAGGTTTCTGGTCCTGATCAAAACTGCATTTCAGTGAATGCTAACAAATGAATGGGACACAAATAGATCTAGGCTTTGATTATCTTCTCTATGAATTTACTTCCGTGTTAGCAAACATTATGTGAAAATACACAGAAACCAAGCACTGATACTGCTCCAAAGTAGCAGCAGAGCAAAAAACTGTACAACTTTAAACCATTCCATGACACATGGCTTTTCAGTGTGAATGGGTTGACACTCTCTTACTAGTTGATTTTTTTAATCTGATTTGTTAAATAAGGTTGAATGTTGCTGCAGGCTGAGTTACTGTGGTTATCATCTCAAGAAGTGATCTCTGCAGAGACAGGCCCCAGAATATAGCCTGTTTTCTGAAATGAGCTCTGGTTATTACAACTGAGTTGCACACAACAAATATCCACAGTATTCAGAAAGTGCATTAATCCTTTTTTTTTTAGGGGGGGGGGGCGGGAAGGGGTGAAGGGGTGTTACTCTTTTGTGGGTTTTCTGGTTTGGGGGAAAAGAAAGCGGAAAAACCCCTCACACCGTGCTTTAAAGCTTCATTAACAAAGAACTTTACTCAAGGAGGAGATGTTAATAAGTAATGAAACAAAGGCTCTGTTATAGAGATTAAATGTGCATGTGTCTAAGTACAAAGTTCACGTTGCAAAGTGCAGCTGTTCTTCTGCTTGTAGCCCTGTGGCAGACCCAGAGCCCCGAGTTCAAAGTCTGCCTGCTTTCCCGTCACAATGCTGGCCGGGGCAGGGTCCAGCTGGAGTGCAGAGTTCAGTGTCTGAGGGCTTGCCGGCTCTGGCTGCCCTGCTAGCTGACGCATTCAGCAGAAGCAATGGTTGGCTTCAGATTCTAAGTACAGACAACAAAAACTTCCCGTTCTTTTTTTTCTGATGTGTCAGATTTCATTAAAGAAGGGACGTTTTGGAAGGAGTCGCTGAACTGTTTAAAAATAAGGTGCTGTATTATTATATGGAGACCTAAGCAAAGAGCAGGCTGGTAAAATGATGCATGTGGGAAATAGTGCCTGTTTGCGTTCTCCTTCCTCCTGAGATTTATTTCAGTGAGAAAAAAATGAAGTAAAAGAACTAATTCTCTATATACAAAAAGATAAAACAACTTTTTTTTTTTTTAAAAAAAAAAAAGCTAGTCCACGTGTTTCCTTTTTGTGTAACAATAACAGTGTCCCACACTGTGGGGGTCAAGAGAACTTAATACGTCTGGATATCCTGCTTTCAAATCCTCCTTGTTCTCTTCCTTCAAAGGCTTTTTAAGAAGCTAACCCCAACTTTCTTATTCAGAAAGACTGCAGACCCCACCTGTGCTGCTTTTTTGATTAGCTGTGGTCATATCAAAGGCTGCTGTACCCAAGAACAGACCCTGAGTGAGAATAGGGATTGATGGCTGAGAGCAAAGGCTGGTACAAACACACTTGGAGGAATTTATATTTCAGGCCATATTGTAGTTGTATTACAGACAGAGGAAAGTTTCTTATCTGTTGCCACATCCTTTCCCAAGGAAAGGATGGTAAACCATGGGTGGTAAACCAAGTGCTCGATGCTCACAGCATGCTGCTGGTCTGAGCAGACTGCTGTCATCTCACCTCACTGAAAGGAACATGGATGTTCAGAAAACTTCCTCAGATATCAGAAATCTGTCTCGTTTGTTTCACAGCTTTCTCTGGGTTCAGTACATTTAGTCACAGAGATCCACAAGTAGAAACAGAATGCAGGGAAGGACTACAGCAGCCAAAAACATGAGTTCTGGACCTCAAGATCTGTGTGTTTGGATATTATTTTTTTTCTTACTGCAAACATTCATGAGTCCATCAAACAGCAGAGGAAACATCTTCTGATGAGTTAGTCCTATGCTTTGGTTACTACCCCAGGTCTAACCTTTCACTTCTGAGCAATGTACTCAAGAAGCTAACAGAGCCAAAAAAAATACCCCAAAACCAACCCCCAAACAATCCAAAACAAAACCAACAAAGAAAAAGGCAGCCAAGGTCCAAAATAGAGTGTTATGTATTTTGTACAGTACAGTCTGAGCCCTTCCTGGGAGGATCTAGGGAAGAATAAATAATAGGAACTGCACCTCTTATGTTCCATTCTTGTCCTGGACTGTGGAAACTCAGGAGAATTTTGGGGTTTTTTTTCTGTTTTTCTTTGCTGTCTCCATGCAACTGCTGTAATGAACAGATCAAGTCACTGAGACTCATAGTAAATAGTGACACTGGCAGTGAATATCCATAATTATTTAATTTGGTCCACACTGATGCAAATCCCTGACATAGAGCACATGTGAGTAATAATTTCTGTTGTCTCCACTGCTGGAGTTCTACCTAAGTCTTTGGCATCTCTTTGCTAGGCCTTGAAAATTTTTATTTATTTTTTTTTTACCTGGCCTTGAAATCTTTGTTTCCTAAGAAACTCTGAGTAGTGCTGCTACTCTTCCCACTACTATAGGCTACTGAAAACATAAAAAATGTGAGGAGATGATTAAATTAACAGGTATAAAACAAGTTCATTGCTTACTGCACTGACAGAAGTCTTTCAGATGATACAGCTCTTCTGAGTGGTAACTACAGATTTGAGCCCTGCCTTACCCCATCCAAAAGTATGACCCTGTTAAACTACTACCTACTGTGTAGGGTGGGTTTCTTTCATTATTTTCTCTTCGCATTGACCATGTATTATTAATAATGTATTTGTAGGGGAAGGTATAATGGGAAGAACAAGAAGAATCCCTGTAGCCCTGTGGTTAATAAGGATGCATGGGCTAGTGTGGTAGGCTGAAGTTCAGGTACGTAGTCCAAATCAAGCAAAACAGGAACTTGGACAGGGTTTACTAGGTAGCAACTACTGTGGTTGTTGGTTTCTTTGAAGTAGATAGGCAAATGTTTGTATTTCTCTGTTTTTCCTTCCCCTCCCTCCATTTTCATGACAGTCTTCTGTGCCCATTTCCCCCTTGCTTCAGTTAGAAATATAAGAATAAACAGGAAATTACTTGTAGGTCAATTCTTCTTCTTTTTTTTTTTTTTTTTTTTTTTTTTAAACTGTACTTCCTCAACACATCTGCTTTTGTGTAAAACAAATTATGTTCTTATCAGCAAATTTGGGAATCATCCCACCTGTTGCCTACCTGAACCAAGACTCAGATCCTGGAGTAAGACTGTGTTGGTACTAATTCCTTTTGGTCTTTCTCTCTGACATGAGATTTCATATGAACACATGGATTTGTGTTCCTTCTGTGTTAAGTGGAAGGTTCTTCATGATCCCATCTGTTGTCTGGATCTAGGCTCTGGTTTGCTATAGTTAAGGATGTATCTTTGTGATTTATTGTAGAGGTGCTGGTATTAAATTGAGAGTTCAAGATGTGATAGAAGCTTTTGGTTTACTGGGATCTCAGTTCTCAAAAAAAATCTCAATTCCACCTGTAAATATTTAAATCACTCAGATGATTTAAATATTGAATGATATTTTAGTTGGAAAATGAATGGATGTAGAAGGATCTTCAAGAGTTAATGCAGAATTTTTTTCTTGCCAGAGCTTCTTCCTTTCTGTAAATCAATCTCACACCCTGGGGTTGATTCTTTTTTCCTGCTCTTGTTCCCCAAAGTGCTCCCTGCTTGACTATCAGTAAGGATATGTAGTTTTCATCGGTGGAGAATTTTCTAACTTTTTAGTCATAACTGAAAATTTATGTGCTAAGTTCAACTAAATGAATTACATGACAAATCTGCAGCAATGCAGACGCCATCAGGGAGACAGAGAGACTGCTTGTCTGTCTTGCCAAGTATCTCAGCAATCCTAGGACAGAATAAGTTTTCTAATGCACAGCGTATGTGACAATGAGATGTGCTGACATTTTGATATATACATGTACAAAGTTCTTATTAAAGATTTTGTTTCCAAATGAGAGTTTGATGCAGCTGGGTATCTACTGTGCTTTCATATCTGTTGGAGGGGGTGAGAGAAGGGAAAACATTAGGGTATTTCAGTACGTTACCAGCCGTGCTGGTGGGTGGTGTGAAGATCAAAAAGGAGTAAGTGTACTCCTCACAGATTTTAAGGTGTGTATCTGCATGTGTAGGGTAAGTTCCATAATGCAACTTAAATGATCACTAATTAGCTTTTGCTTATATACATTAATTGAACTTAGACCTATATGCTAATTTGATATATTTCCTCACATTTCAAACCTTTGTGCTCTTCTTTGTAATTCTGAACATATAGCATCACCATACTTTTATTTCCTATGGTCACAAGCAAACTTGCTTCCTTGTAGGCAGATGAATTGCTTACTTTTCAGACAAATAAGAACATACCCTTTGGAGATAGATCTGAACCACCTGAGAGACCGGCAGGTGCACATTACATGAACAACAGGTGTTCAAATTTATTGCTACAGCTAAAATAGTATTTGCTGAAACATATATATAAAAAAAAAACCTCATAAAATGCATGAAAAAATTAAAAATGTGTCTGAATTTTTATCTCATTTAGGCAGCTCATTTTTAAGTAATAGTGATTTTAAAGTAATAGTGAATCGTTTGGGCTTATTTGGTTTCAGTTCAATAGCAACTGAAAGAAATGGAGACAGAATAAAATAATTGGTTATCTTCAGTTACTTGTTAAGATGATTTTCTTCTTTTTTCCCAAAAAAGATCCTTGAATTAAATATAAGCCGATTGATTTTTCATGGATATCATCTGAGCTTTAGGTCAATAAGACTTTGATTTCTTTTCCAAAAAACCAAATCAATTTATGTGAAGGAGAGTGTAAGTTTTCATTTTAGTCTCTGTTTTCCAGCTTCGTTTTCTGACTGGACTCTCGTAGTCTGGAATATTAGTGATTCAGGGCTTGCTTACATTGACTGGTAGCACTAGCCAGTCACTGGTAGTGCGTGACCACTGCAGTGAAACAAAGCTGGTGGTAAGACAGGCACACCCATAGAGGAGAGGAAAAACCTGGAACAGCTACTTGTGGAATTAACCAGATTAAAAGGAAAAAGACCTCAATTTCTACATTTCTTCATGTCTGTGTCTTCTGTGGAATTCAGTAGATGCCTTTGGGTCCAGCTTCTGTATTGCAGTGTTGATGTTTTCACAAAACTAAGCAGGTATCTACCCCTGAAACACTGCCTGTATGCAAAAGAAATATGTGTCTTAAGCTTAATTCCTTCCCATTGCATGTAATAAAAGTAGTTTTCACATAAGAAAGATAAAAACAGTGTTGCAGTTTAAGCATCTTGTCTCTGTCATTAGATTTTACTTTTCTATGTTTCTGTAACACTTTTTTTTTTTTCATACTTTGCCACTGATTTTTGTGGCAAGGAGACAAAGAAGTGGTTCTGAAAAACCTGTCCAGTATTTCTTAAGCATCAATGCAGTGAATCTTCCTTTGAGCTGCAAAGCCATTCTGATACTCAGGATTTTAGCCAAGGCAACAGGGTTAAACTGTTCTGTTGTGCCAAAAAAAAAAAAAAATAAGAAAAATCAAGTGACTTTTAATGATCAAGCAGAGATGATAGGACCTTGGCACATAAAAAACCCTGATGTAGTAAATCAAAGGAGGCTGTCTTGAGTGTAGCAATATTTTTATACTAATAAATTAGTGTCATAAGTGATTTGTCAATAAGATGTAGAATATGCTATGAAGGAAGTCAGACAATATTTTTCTTTTGTGTAGAAAAATAGGGTGAGGTCATAGCAAAATCCTCAACACGATTTTTTCTAAGAAAGATGTTGGTGGTCTGACCCACTGCACAATATTTGCATATTTAAGAAGAATTTAAGAAGAGTTTAATGAGAACTGTTATGGTAAGGAGCTGCACTGCCATAGTGAATGCTCCACTCCAGGGATGTACTGCATTTCCAAAGCAGTAGCTTCAAAATTTTCTTGATCACAGCTGTATGTGTGGGTAGGAAGAAGCTCATAGCCCATTTCACCTTTCTTCTTCAGGAAATGTACTTCACAGCTGCCATTTTCAAGGAGAACTGCCTGCTCAAGAAGTAGAGACAGTAATGTCTGTCCATGGCTATTCCCTCACACACAAACCAAACCATGCATATGTAGCTCAGAAACACCAGCTCTCCAGTCTGTCATGTTAATGTACTGCAGATGAGAACTTTTGGGCCATGGCCAAAGCAGATGTGCTGTTTGAAAGGATATGAGGCACCAGTTCCCAGGAAGCAGGAGAGGAAGGAATTTGTATATGGGCCTATGACTGTATCAGGACAAGTACGGTTTAATGTCTTCATCAGTGACATAGTGAGATCAAGTGGACTCTTGGCATGTTTGCAGATGACATCAAGCTGAGTGGTGGTGTTGACACACCTGAGGGATGGGATGCCACCCAGAGGTTCCTAAACAAGCTTGAGAATGGGGCCCATGTAATCTTCATGAGGCTCAAGAAGGCCAAGTGGAAGGTCCTGCACCTGGGTCAAGGCAATCCTCAGTATCAATACAGGGATGACTGCTAGAGAGCAGCCCTGAGAAGAAGGACTTGGGGTACTGGTGTGTGAAAAGCTGGATGTCAGCTGTCAATGTGCACTCACAGCCCTGAAAACCAGCAGTATCCAGGGCTGCATCAAAAAAATCATGGCCAGCAGGTCAAGGGAGATGTTTCCATCACTCTGCTCCGCTCTGGTGAGATCCCATCTGGAATACTGACTCCATCTTTGGAATCCTTAGTACAGGAAAGACAGAGACCTGTTGGAGCAGACACAGAGGAAAATGAGCAGAGGTCTGGAACAGCTTTCCTTGGACGAAAGGCTGACAGAGTTTGGGTTGCTCAGCCTGAGAAGACAAGGTTTAGGCTCTTATTGTGGTCTTTCAGTACTAAAGGAGCCTATAATAAAGATAAGGACAGACTTTTCAGCAGGGCTTGTTGTGATAGGACAAGGGGTAATGATTTTAAACTAAAAGCAGGTAGATTTAGACTAGATAGAAGGAAGAAATATTTTACAGCATAAATGGTGGACAAGTTTCCCAGAGAAGTGGTAGATGACCCATACCTGGAAACATTCAAGGTCAAGTTGATGGGGCTCTTGAACAACCTGATCTACTTAAAGATGTGCCTGCTTTTTGCAGGGAGGGTTGTGCTAGATGGCTACATGGTCCCTTCCAACCCGAGGCATTTTATGATTCTATGATGGTGCACTAAAGGGTTCAGGCCAGTCCTGCATAACTCTCCTGCTGGGCTGGTTGCTTCTAGCAGTGAGGGGGTACTGCATCTCTCAGGCTTACCTCTACACCCAGGCAGTAGTTCTTCATAGTCATTATGTCAGCCCTCAAAAAAACCATCCTTCAAGCTATCTGTCACTTACTCTCCTGCACACCACCCCTTTCGACTCCAGTCACATCTAATTCCATCTTTGCTTGCCTATGATTTACTTTTTATTTGTCTGATCACTTTTATAATAATCTGAATCTAGAAAACAGATGAAGCAGCTACTCTTTCCCCTGAACGTGGTGGAGTCCAGCACATGGGAGAAATGTTTCCTTTTATATTCCCAATCCATTTTTTTCCACAAAGGATCTGCTGCTTTCCTTATGGCAACTGCACTCATAAGTACTCATTGGAGTTACTGTGTCCCTGAGTGTGCAGGGCCTTCATTTCTCCTAGTCCAAACTGTACAAGGATGGAGAGCTGCCCTGTCTTGTGTGCTAATAGTCCAGCAGAGAGCCTCTAACTTGGCAGGATGAAGGTATCAGTCCAAGGTAAGAAAACTTTTTATTGGGAAAATCCAAGGAGCCAGGATTTATTCTTTATCTTCCCATCTCTTTTTTTTTCCTATTGCATAAAATCTTCCCCCACCACTGCTTCATGTATACAAAATTACAGGTGGGTGTCCAGTCTGACCATTTGACACCACTCTCTGCAGTGATACTGAGCACAAGCCTTTAGGAAGGTCAAAGGCTTATGAAAACTCTAGAGATTTATGCTACTGCAACTTTTATCTGTTTGTTTTAATTGATTACTGTTTTTAACAGATTTGGAAGTGGGATGTCAGTAACCAATTTAAAGTGATATGTAGCTGGCTTCTGGATAGCCTCTGGAACTGTCTGGGTCACCAGCAGCAGAAATGGTAGCTTTCTATTAATCTATCTAATAGGTATGACACTGAGAATAGTGTTTCCATCTCTCTTAACACCCAGACAGTTTACAAGGGTAGAAGGCTGGTTTATTTGGCATATTTTTCATGGAAAAAAAATCTGCAGCTGTATTGATACAACAAAACAGCTTTCCACTGGCACTTGTTTTATTACTCATTTGGACAGTCTTGCAGATGTGTGTAAGGTATGTGAATATTAGTCTTTCTTATAACAAGAGATTTTTAAGCTTTCACCCCTCACTTTCAGGTCCTCAGTGCCTCTTCTCAAAATCACAAACATCAAAGAAGAATTTGTTTAACCCAGATTCTGTTGTAAGACTAATTGTAGTTGTGATGCAGATGTGGCAATTTTTATGTGCACTCACCCTCTGGAAGAGTATGCCTACTGTCTGTCTGGTTGGTTTGTGAAAAGCTAGAGGGAATTCTCTCTGATAGTAACAGTGTCTATCAGTTAATGAAGACCATGTAGTGACTGACCATCACTGGGCTGGTAGATGCCTGTCCTATTTGTAGAGAGTTGAAAGCAAATACATGCTGCATGTGCCATTCACATAAATATACCAGCTGCCTTATATTCACATTATCCTCTGTGTTGCTAATCCAGGATAAAACCTCCTCCTGTCGTAGTAAATCAGGTTCTCTGCAGCTTGGATCCATTTTTAAGGGGTTAGCCAGAGCACATCAGCCAGTGACTCAGAAGCAGGTCTCTGAGGCAAAGTCCCAGTGCATCCTTTCACACTTCATATTGTACAATTTCAGAAGCACCTCTGAATTGTCCCCTGAAATTGTAATTTCTTTTCACAGGTTTCTAATTTCATTTTATGATTCCCAGGCAGATGCTTATTCCTATCTCTGGCTGCTGACCCTTGGTTTGACTTTCTGGTTTCTGATTGTTGGCCATGAATATTCGGCTCGTTTCCCAGTTCTGGACATGGGCCCTAACCTTTGGGCTGAATAGCCTCTGATCTAGCCTGTAATCCTAGAAGGCCACCAGGTCATCCGTAGTAGACTATACTCTAATTTTTCAATAACAAAAAAAAAAATATCTAGCAGATAAGGTTTTTTTTTTGTTCTGTTTTGTTAGTTTGTTTGTTTTTATGACGACTGCAGCTATTTATTTATAACCTGCTCTTCTATTAGGATTTTGCTAGATTGCTAAATGTGAACTTCTCCTTTCTGTTAGTTATCATATTGTGCTTAATGGCCATTCTCCTTTTGGGGAGAGTGTAATCATACCTCAGCCAGCAGAGCAGGTGAACAGAACTGTTAGCATATATACACATTTCAGACTGGTGGCTACAGGTCCTATAAATTACACCAGAAAAGGTAATAGTGTCAAATTATTATGAACTTCCATTTCATTTTTATATGAAACGTTATAAACCTTACTGATATATTGTGTACATGGCCTGTTTTTTCTTCTGGGAGTTCATAATGTCATTCCATCACATGTGACATAAGAGTGTAAACATGCACTCAAATGTAGTCACTGAGACCTATTACAGACTCATGACTGGAACTTGATGAAAATATGAGATATAAAGTTGACCAAGTATGAAGGAAATTTTCCAGACGACAAAGGAAATGCTGAAGCTTGTAATGTGCGTTAATGTTCAGGTGGAAGAAGGGTCAGATTGCTTTGGCAGGAGAACTAATGGAGAACAAATACAAAGGTGACTTGTATACTGAACTAAAGTTACTACTTAATTAACTATGAGTAATACGGAATAGGCAGTATTGTGGATCTGAGTGAAAATAAAGCTACTTTTATATATACTATATAAGTTGCATTGTTTATACAAAACCATTATGTAACATAGGCTTTTATATATGCATGCTCAACAGAAAATCACAAGATCTGGGCAGATTTTATTTAATTTTGCTCATCAGAAGTTCAGGGATAAAAAGCTTCGTGTTGATGAAATGTTTTTCCTTTCTAATATTTTGATGGAGTTGAGTATCTAAAATCAAAGTAATATGAGATTCATCTGTCCTGCTTCTATGACAAAATACTTGATAGTTGTCAGTCTAAGAAATGTATACTTGTAATTTTGCTTTAGCCTAGAAGCTAAAGTTATAGACTGCTGTTCTTTGCTGTTCCTTCGAAATGGAAGGTGTCCTTAATTTTAGAGCTTAAATCAAGACCTATCGATACAGAGACACAGATTAACTTTATTATATCATACAAATATGCTTGCTAAACCCATCTCCTTCTGTTCTGTGACAAGAGGAACTCTCCCTTACTTGAGTAATTTTCATAGAAATATTTATTTTTTCTGAAGCAGGCTAGCTCAAGTAAGGGATAGTGGGATGTTTGTGGAATTCAGCTAACAGTGAATCGAGTCTCTCCTTTGCTTAGTACAAGATGATGGAGGAAGAAGCAAGTTTTGTGTATTGCTTTGGTATGTTTCTTCCAAATCAATCATGTACATTGATGTGATTTTACACTCTTTTGTTAAACTACCAGTACAAAGAAAGAAATCTGTTGAAATAAAACAAGTGACATCTTCAACTTGTTCAATTAAAATTTGTTAGTATAAACAAGCTAGAGCAAAACAGTAGGGCATAGCTTTTATCTAAACTAAAAGTTTTTACTTGGTGTAAAGCTCATTAATGGAACTGCCCATGAATTTGTGTGACATTCACCATGTGTAATGTTTTTTGTGGCTTTTTTCTTTGGTTAATTTTTGTTTGTTTGTTTGTTTTGGTTGGTTTATTTCATTTTTTTTTAACATGAATTTAAAATGGAAAGTACTTCCAGTACTTCTTGGTAAGTGCCAAGAAGTCAGATTCCTTGATACCACAGAGTTCTTTTCTTCATTGGAGTCAGGTTGTTTCCATTATTCATATAGGGTAGCCTTTCATTTAAAGTTCCACCATTACCTAAAAAGCAAGATATTAATGACAGATGCTACTGGAGTGCTGCCTTTTAATTTGATATTGTTAGGTACAGGTGTTTTGGAAATTCAAAGAATAAAGCTTTCATTACCTTCAATCAGAGAAGATATTTAGAGGTAAGAACATCTAATTCTTGTCTAGTTTCCCCTCATAGCAAGTTCCCTTTCTTAAGTCTTCTTCATTTATGTCTAGGTTAATCCTCTTGCTTTACTTAAAATACTTTGTCTGATTCTTTGATATCAATACATTGCAGCTAGTTACATATAGATATTTTTTACACTACCCCCCATCCACTTAGCTAGTGAGCAGCCAAATAATACATATTTAGTGCTTTTAATTTTACCTTATAAATCAATCATTGTAGCTTGAAAATCAGTTACATTTTTTTTCTTAAACTGTCATTCAATATGCAGAGTACATTATACATGTCTGTGGATAATATATTAATTGTGTGGTTTAAATTAATCAACAATGTTACATAATAAACTTCATAAAATTGCTCACTTTGAAAATTGTACAACTACAATTTCTATGATAGTACCTACAAGATGACAGCACTGGTAAAGCAGAGGCCTCTTAAATGTGCAGTTATGATACAAAGAGTGTTCTATGTTACAGATTTATTCCTTCAAGCACTATTTCAAAGGTTTTTACCTTGTTTTGCATTGCCATGCACTAAAGGCATAAGGCAAGATGACTAGTGAATGGTTTTAATAATAGAAATAAATACCACTAAAGGGTTTTTTTTAAAACTAGGTTAAAACAAAATAATTCTCTTTTTCACTGTGCTATATTCTCTTACCAGTTTGTTAAAAAAAAAAAAAAAAAGATAAAAATTACTTCTCTACTAATTTTGCTCTTTTGCTCCTAGCAAACACTGTTCTTTTTCTCTTAGGATGAGATAGAGATTGAATGAATAGTGGGATCTACAAGAAAAGAGAATACAAACAAACAAAAAGAAACATGTTTATATGTTGATAATTATTTAAAAGAATAAACTGAGTTCCAAATTCCACAAGCTGGCCAGAGTGCTTATGCCTCTAATGGAAGTATTACATCATGCTTAGATAAGGCAGAGAAAGAGTTGAAAAAGGCATTACTTTGCTTTCGAATCTGGGAAACTGAGGTGCAAAGAGATGAAGCATTTTGTCCAGTTTGAAAGAAGTTGCAGGAGAATCAGGAGTGTCAGCTCCTGCCTCGTAGCTGAACGGATCTACAAGGCTGTATTTGTTCTACAATCTGTTTTTATGCTCTTATCTATTTAATCTTCCCCTCGTACCAATTTATATGCCTCCACAGAGAACTCCAGCATAAGAAATATTTCTGCAGATGAACCCTGAGGTTTTATAGTAACACTGTATAATAGTTACGTGGGAGGTACTTGGAGTTAAAATGGTGCAAACTACCATTAGAAGTGAATCATTTCAGCATGGTGAAGTAAGGTTCACTATCTGCTTATTGCCTCCTTCCCATCATTCACCATCAACAGCAGCCGCTCCTGTGGCATTACATAACATGACATATGTTTAGCCAGATTGCCCACTTTGCTGTGGGTGGGCAGGACACAACAAATGCACTCCTTCACCCACCTTCTGCTATAACAGGGAGGAAAATCCCAAGGAGTCCCACTTGGGATTTTCCTATATTTTTTGGGGGGGGCATGAGAAACATTTGCCTGGGCTCTGTGTCAGTGAGTGTATATGTATGTGCTTGTGGGCAAAGCAGGGAGTGAGTTGCTGACACCCATCACTCGTCCTCTCCATGGCCAGGCTCCTGCAGCCACCCAGAGCAAGGCAGTGCAGGAGAGACACTGTCTGTGCTCCCCTTTCTCTGACTGAACCTTCTCTGATGAAAGGCTGTGTGCTAGCTCCATCCTTAGCTTGCCTCATTTCTTTCTTTGGTCCATTTTCCCATTATTCCTCTCTGAGTAAAGTGGGTGTGTTAGCACTGCCCTCCTGCCACTGGATGTGCTCGTACAAGGGTTGTGTGGTCAAAACCCATGTCTAACTTGCTGCATAAAAATAAACTGTGGGGAAGGTACTCGTGGCTTATAGCTGTGATATAGAAATACACTCAAATGAAAACCAGGCATGGAATTAATGGATTTGGTATCCTACTACTCGAAGTAAAACACAGCCACTATCTGTTTAGCACAGTGAACCTCTTAGTTCACAGGTTGTTTAAACTGAAGATTCAATCACCGCTTAATTGTACTGTATGTGAAACTCCAAATCTGCTACAGTTCCAGGTTTATAAAGAGCATTATATAGAATATAGGCCTATTAATTTTACAGTCTAATTTCTGATTAGGTTTTACAACACCTCTGACAAACTGCATGGATTTTACCCATTAAAAATGATGACAATTCAGTTCTGTCATTTTAAGTGGAATTAAACACAGTATTGCCAAGAATGATAATATCCTATTAAAAACAAAACCAAAAAAAACCAAAAAAACCCCAAAACCAAAACAACAAAAAAACCCCACACATATATAAAATATACCAGAATCATGTCATTTCTGTATAAGGAAAGTTCATTTCCTAAGACAGTGGGACTGTTACCTGTTAGTGCAGTTAAGAGCCTGTGGATCTGAGAGCTGACATCAGCAGAAATGATCTATTTAGACTGAGCAGGTTAAATAATATTTTCTAGCTTGCTATGAAACGTGCCTCTTGGTAGTTAGAAGAACTTGCTAGAGCTGATTAAGGAAAAGTTTAAAGTAAACTGTTTACTATCAGAAAATAATAATAATAAAAAATGTTTAAAATTAAAATCTATACAATGTCTATGCCTTTATTTAGTAGAAACTAAAAAAAATGTAATTTTTTTTTTAAGAGGAAAAAAAAAGTCCAACACTGAAACAGTCTGTTCTTGACATTTTTTTTAGACACAAACTTAAATAAACACGCCCAAAACTAAAAATAGAAATGTTGTAATATGAAAATAAAATTTCCATTTTCTTTAGTGTCATTTTTAAATTTGGGTAAGGGGCTTATTCTGATCTGAAACAAAGCCAGGTTCTGAAAGCAAGACATTACCACTTTGTGACACGACTTTCCATTTACATTTGTAGATGCAAGATATATTTTTCAGCTCTTTTTTGCTACACTAATCCTGTTGATTTCACTTGAAAATGGCATGTTTCCCACTAACTTTATTAGTGACAGGATTGGGCCTTGATGCCATACCTCATGTCACAGCAGCAAAATTGTTGCCAATAGACTGTCTCAAGGGAGGAGATTTCCAGTAACTGCTCCCTGAGAACTATTCTAAAAATGCATCTTTTTTTTTCTGTCCAGCCATTGGGATAATGATATATTCCATCCCTAAAGAGAGGGGCACTGAGCTGCATTGATGGCACCAGAGGTCCCTGCTGGCTTGTTCACTAAATAGAACTGGCAACTGACTCTGAAGATAAAAGTTCTTGACGATTTTCCAAGCTGGTGGAATGAAGCTGAGTGACACTTAAAAATAAGTAGAAGAGGGAATAGTATCATCTTGAATGACAGAGGAGCCTTCATGAAAGGCTTTCATGGGGGAGATGTGGGATGTGCTGTTCCAGGCTTGAGTCTAGGGGATTTGTTCACAGTCGGATAATGTGCATGTTTGCTACCACTTATATAAAATGTAGAGGAAAACAATGGGGAAAATTCCAGATGAATCCTTTATTCCCACTTAAATGGTTAAAACAAAAATATAATTATATATCTCTTTCTCCCTGCAAATTGCCAATCACTTTGGAAATCTCTTAAAGGAATGTTCTCTCTCCTGACAAGGAAATATACTTCATACAAAACATTTGTCTTTTATTATAATTCATGGTCTTAGCCTTCATTCTCTCACTTGTTTAAGCAAACAGTAATAGTATTTTTAACCTGAGACTTCAAAGGTAAAAATATTGTGAAGAGGTCCCCATTCTTTTTCATCTTATCTCTGATCTCAGCCAAAGGCTTTGAACATC
This sequence comes from Corythornis vintsioides, assembly GCA_025447755.1. NCBI lineage: Eukaryota > Metazoa > Chordata > Aves > Coraciiformes > Alcedinidae > Corythornis > Corythornis vintsioides. Next base: position 17,379 of record JAOEGS010011248.1, on the reverse strand, counting down.
AAAGCAGCTCAAAGTTTGGGGCAAGTTCTTAAGGACTGGATTGCTAGCAAGAAACTCATTGAATTTCCATGTTCATACTCAAGATAGGCCAGAACAAATTCAATTATTCAAGAATAGTTGAATTTTAAAACTTAGAACAATTTAAACAAGTTGCTGCTTTATCTTTTTGTTCAGTATAATGAAGCTCACTCATTCCCTTGTATTGCTGTGAAAAATCCTTGACTTCTGTCAGACAGAAATTGCTTGGAAAAAAATCTAACCTAGGAACTATAAAGCAATTAGAAGTGTAAAATAAATTCCCCCCGAAAAGAATGTTGCCATTTTAATTACAGTATCACACTGTCATGTAAAAGGTTAACACTTAAAAAATGAATCTTGTACCCTTAATCTATTACCTCTAAGCAATTCTCATCTTCACATTAATTTTTGTAGCCTGTCATATAAATTAAATACTTTTCAGATTTGTCAGTTTATCTCTATCTGTATTCTTATTGCAACAGTCACCAGAGCCAAAGGATTTTAATCTTCAGTATAATCCCTGTAGGACCATATTCCTAGCTACCACTTTAGAGATTCTACAACTGGTCTTTTTCTTCTAAACAGCAGCACTCATTTGTGCAGCAACTCTTGCCCTTGTAAGGTCTTTCTATAAACAAGTCAGTTTTTCAGTCTGTTCTGACATTACCTTCACTGTTAGTGGCTAGATAATCACAGATCCTCCCTTTCCCTGTTATTTACCTTCTGTGTTCTCAGGAAAGGTTCTAATAACTATTCTGGTACATTTAATTTCTGGCTACTTAAAAGTCAAATTCTGGGGACAAAACTCATTAATGTTTTATTTTCTTTTTCTTATCTTTTTTTTTTTTTAACTGATAAGAGCATGTTGAGCAGAATCTTCCAGTAGGGATACAACGGCTTTTTCTGAAAAACATATAGTATACGAGCAAAAAGCAATACCCAGTGCTCATGAAATAGCTTTAAGAACACAATTAGAGGCTACATGGGTTTACAGATCATTTTCTCATAAGTCAGTGATAGAACTTCCATTAACTTAACTTAGTAGTATCAGCCTCCTGACTAATATCTCTTAATAATAAGTCAAATTTCATGGAAAATTTGGTAGGGCAAAAGGAGTAATAGCTTAAATACTTTTCATGCTGTATTAGTAGCCACAGTGAGAGAATAGCAGGTAAGAAACATGCATTAGTCTGTACAATACATGGCCCTTGAAACAGAACTTGCTATACAAGATGAAATTTCATAATCTTTCTCATCTGTGGATTAACAAACTGGGCATTAAAATAATCTAGTCCAGGGAACATAAAAGCATGAATGAGCAATAAGCAAAGCACATTCATTTCACCTAATAATAGGAAGCCTTAATCTTTTGACTGCAATACTGAAAGAAGAGCTTGCAATCAAAAACCATGCAAGGTTTTTAATGAGTGAACCTGGGATGAATTTTAAAGATGGGTTAGAAGTTCAAGTGGGTTTGTGTTGATGGCAAGAGCTGCTATGAACAGCTCAGTTTTATCTGATTTTAACTGAAGCAAACTGATGCTTGTAGAGGCCTTTATAGTCACCAGCTTGTCAATATGGTAATAGCATAGTTAGAAATTGCTGGTTTGGTTGACAAATAGATCTGTGTCTTGTCGGCACAGAAATGAAATTCAGCATTATGGCAATGAAGAGTGTTGCACACAGGCAGCTTCGAGTTGTTGAGTAAGAGCAGGGCCAAAATGTAACCGTACAGAGCACAAGAAAGAAATGCTCTAGCAGAAGGACACAAATTACCCTTGAAAATATAATGCAGGTAACTGTTGGATAAATATGATTTAAGCCAATTTAGACCTGTGCCAAACAGGAAGATAAAGTCCCTCAGGCATTCAAGAAGAACATTAAGATCTAGCAAAATGAGAGTAGATGGAGAATGAGAACCTGTCTTTAGGAAAAGGTTATGTCTCATTGCTGTCTTGCTGAAAACTTTAAATTGCAACCCACCCAAAATAAAGAATTTGATCCCATACTCACTGAAGCCAATGGCAAACTTTTTATGTATTTTGATGATTCTGGATTAAGGGATGTAAAATAAGATAGTAATTCGTGGAGGGATTCTATACTTTTTGCTATGTACATACCTCTTTTTTCAATATAATGAACAGAATTTGGTCATGGTGTTGCATGTGATGCTTTCTTTTGGATTTTTTACTGTTTTTCATTTAACCACAGAGGAGACAAGAAGAAGACATAATAATTGTCCAAAACATTCTGCAAATCTGATTTTTATAAATTTTTGAGAATTTGGACAAACATTCAGCAAGTCATTCTTTATCTTCTGGTTTACAGATTTTCTTTCTGCAAGTTTTATGACAGGATAGGAAAATATTGATTAAAATGTTCACTAATATTTCAAATCCCAGTGAAGAGATAGGGGAAAGAAGGAATGAATATGAATGAAAATTCTAAGTAAGAGAATATCTGTGTAATAGGAGGAAATGTTGAATAACCTCCTATTTCACGCATTCCAGACCATGAAATTTACCCCACAACTTAATAAAAAAAGAAAAAAACCAAGTTTTTACATTTTTAATTTTATTTTTTTTAATATGAAGATGGGAACTGGGAAAAAGCTGATGAGTCATAGAAAACAGAATTACATGTCTTCATGTCAAGATTTACACTGTGTTTTGCTCATAAATCCAACTACAGCTTATTACTGGAATTGCAGTAGATCTCTGACACAGGGAAAGAGCATTTCAGTAAGGAATAGTGGGAGTCATAACACAGTGGATGTTTTCTGTCTTTTCCTTTTCTTTATAGAAAGGAAATGAGTAATATATATTTACTATGGAAGGAATAACTGAAAAACACACGAAACCATTTGTCTCAAAAAGCCAAGAATTCATTTGAATGAATGATTTGTTGGTCCATTTATTATCTTTATCCATTAAATTTATTATCCATTTATTATTTGTTGGTCCATTTATTATCTTTATTATCCATATGAGCAACATCAGTCAGGTAACATGAGGAGAAAATTACAAGTAACTAATACATAAAGTGGATTGGGAGGTGTGAAGAAATGTTTCTGGATTTAATTGATCTTGTGTCAACCTGGCAAATGTAACTGCTTACTAATTTTTTGTTAAATAATTCTGAAAGTGATCACCTTTTCAAGAATTTAAATCTCCTTTAGATGAACCACATAGACACTTCTTTATTTTTCAAACAGCTTTTTAAAGTAACTTTTCTGTACATTTCTGCTGGTAAACAATGCTCCCAGACAGTAAACTAAGAGTTATTAGGGTTATGGTATGTAATGTATTTTAAAAGATACCTGTAAGGAGTTGTGTCAGTCTTTATCCTTCTATTAAGAAAGTTATTAATTGTATTAAAGAATAGAAACATCAAGAGTTTCAGTACCATTTACATTAAAGAAGATATTTTAGGGAATGGATAAATTTTAAATAGTTTCTCAGAAAAGCATGGCTCCATTTATATTTTGTATGAGATGAGTGTATTCTGCTTAACAAAATAACAAAAAAAAATGTAGGCACAGCATCAGGTTAGACAAAATTCAACATGAAAACATTTGAAATATTTCTTCTTCCTGCTGCTTGACCATCTGATTCCTCAGATGGGGGAGGAAGTGAGAAGCAGGAATCCCTAGGCATACAAACTTCTCCTCCTTCTGTAAGAGAGGCTTCCAAGTTCAGACTTCATGGAGTATTTTATCAAAACAACATTAAGGTCCTGGCTTCCTAAATGAACTGTACCGTAAGCAAGAATTCTGGTAATATTCCAATAAAATTCTGATAATATTGGAGGAATTAAAATGTTGCTTCTCGATCCAAATAAACAAGAAATAAAAGATTCAAATTATTCACAAAATGTGATTCTTTTTCTCCACTTTTACTTTAAGTTACTTTGCTATTGTAATTCAGCACAATGGATGTAATTCAAATGAAGATCATAACAAAGAAATTCTCTGTGCTGTCACCAAAACTCAGAATTAATTTTCCTCTCCACAGAAAATACTCTCACATCTATTTTTTTTTAGTTGTGTATCAATATCAAGGAACGAGAGATGCAATTATTTCAAAATTAGTATTATATATAATGGAACAAGTTATAACATTTGCCTTTTATATATTAAAGTATCCCCACAGTCTTACTCTTGATTTTCAAATCAAGAGCAATTTTAGCAAGGCAGTTCTCTAAAATATACACAAAAAGTGGCAAGAGAAATTTCCCAGTTTCTAAGAGGGAATGTAACTTATGTGAATGGAACTGTTGCTATCTGGTTAATGGGGAGTTGAATTACTCCTATTACTCCTACACGTCACATGTAAAATACTGGTATGATAATCAACAGCGTGACAACTGGATTTGCTGTATATCTAACATTTAGCAAAGCTAATATCTCCTAATAAAACTGAGATATTAATATGCTAATAAAAATATGCTAAGATATATAGTTGGATCAGTTACAAAAGCACAGCTAATATGAGTCTTATAAACTAATCACATAAAATACAGTCAAGCTGAAAGTTATCTAAGCTTATATGACCCTGTGATTTGAGTTCCTTACGTTTTTGATATATAATTTAAATGTATTTTCCCAGTAGCAATCTGTAGGTAAGCAGCACAGCAGTAATCAGTTGTAACTAAATCTGTGACATTAGGTAGGTGAGTGCCAATTTTTTTTTTGAGACTATTTAATCCTCATAAATGGGATCATGTTTTCTGAACAGTCACCCTTTAGGTACCTAGCCAGAGAAGCCTGTTTTTCAGATTTTCTTCTTACTTTTCCAAGGGCTTTCACGAGTGATGCAAGAAATGATTGGTAGTGGTCCATGTTCTTTTTCTTTCCATTATGTTTTTGTACATTTGTGAAAATCATTTAGTGTAGCTTTTTCCAAAATAATATTTATTTTCCCTTTTCATTATAAAATGAGATTATAATAAAGATATTCAGTACTTTTGAATTCTTATAACCTTCTGAGGCCAACCTCTTCCCTTCACCTCTTCCTCCAACTCTCAAATAAGGAAGAAAATAATCAGAAACTTAGGAAAAAGCCCACATTACAGACAGATGGAAAAGATGCTACTTCAGTGTTTAAAACATGGTTATTGTATTATTTCATCAATAAAACATCCATTCTTTTGAGGTATGAAGACTGAGTTGGCTAAAGGAAGGCACCCTGTGCCACATTAGAAATTTGGTATTTATTTTACACTCTGGTATAGTTGAAATCAGACAAAATAAACCAAGGCTTGCTTTTTGTTTTTGTTTTTGTTTTTTTTTTGTTGGTAAATAAAGCAAGCTGCTATTTGTTATTTTTCTTACAAAATGAGAAAAGAATTAAATTAAAATGTTGACTCAATGTAACTCAAATAAATGTTCCAAGTTAGTGGATGGGTAGAGCCATAGCTTTAGTGTATTCATATAACTTGTATTTTATATTATTCATTTTCCATCAAAGGTTCTCATGTTCATAAGCTAGAATGTATGGAGGTAAATATAGTTAATAAAATTACAGGAGATACCCAGTTTAGCTTAACACAGCAGTTTTATTTACTTGAGTCAGAGCATTTTAGATCATTTGTACTGGAGAATATTATTACAATTTTAATATGTAATTAAAGTGTTCATATATTGTAAAACATTTGCCCAGTACCTGCATTAGTTTGAAGGGCAAACACAGGACACTTTAGCTTCATTTTCTTAGCTGCTTCCTAATCGTCCTTTCCAGAACTTTATTCATTTTCAGTGTGGTACTGGCTGCCAGATCACCGTATGTATAATTTGTACTTACTGTGCTCTTTATTTTAGAACATACTGTTTCAACAACATGGCTTGTGTCATCATGAGAACCACGACAAAGGGTTATCCAGATTTCATGATAGCCAGCCAGAAAAAATGGGTCTGTGAAACAATATTGTTACTGAAACTTCTGAATGCAGAGTGTGAGAGAGGGCATGATACTTCAGTCCTCCTCCAATCTGTTATTGCTGACATGAGGAACATCTTTGTCAAAGAAAAGGGGAAAATACAAAGCCTGAAAGAAATATGCATCTTCTGAATGGTTTCAGCTAAATGCATATAACCTTCTCAAACTTTGCATCATCGTCAACCCACAAGTAGTAACAATATTTTCATTGTGTTACACCTGCTCCATTGGTACTTTCTCATGTCAGTTTGCAAGTAATGACTCCTGGCTGGTTATTTTCTGGACGTGCCTTCATGCTGTCAGGAATGTGATTAATCACAACAAGGTTCTGATGTTTTTCATGTTTGTTTGTGCAAGTGGGATGGAATAGCAGAAAATTCACAAGTACAGGATGTGTTGTTCTGGCTAAAAACACCAGTATTTTATTCTGGTAAAATAGTAACAACTAATGTAAAGTAGTCATATCAACCTGGTGTATGTCCCTTTGATTCTTTCCTGGAAGGTATTACAGTGGCTGAAATTTGTGTTTATTTCCTGACACCACATATAAAACTCAAAGTGTTAATTCCTGTCTTCGGTCAAAAAAATGCACATCCTGACCCCAAAAATGCATATGGGAAAGTCAGCCTCACCCTATCTCATGCCTCACACAGATAGCGTGCTAGAGGCATGGTCAAAATTCACCAGATGCTACAAGCATATGATTCCTTCATCAGAGTTTATATGGTACAGCTGCCTTAAAATGTTTTTGTAATTGAAAAGACTCCAGCATCTGGTACTTTGCTTATTACTCTTAGATCAAATAGTCACAATCTGAAGTCTACCTTTAAATAATGTAGGAAAAAAAAAAAAAAAAAAAAAGAAGATAATTTGAGGTTCTAAGGGTATATTTTTTAAAAAAAGGAAGAAGCAGAAAACACTCCAATAGGGAATGAGTTACGCATGCATAAAAATACTTTATAATTTTAAATGTAGGTAGAAGGAAAAAAAACAGAAGGTAGGCACTCTTGATATCTTTCACATATGTAAAAAAGTGTATTACTCTACTCTTTATATGTTATTATGCAATTCAACTCCACATCCAACAGCTGGAGACTGGCTCCTGTCATGAATCAAACAGGACATGCTCTATGGTACACCCTACAGAAACCCTCACCCTGGACCAGTTTTTCCTCTGATGACACCAATTAGAGGTCCCATTAATTTCAGAGAATCACAGAATCACAGACTATTAGGGGTTGGAAGGGACCTAGAAGATCATCTAGTCCAACCCCCTGCCAGAGCAGGGTCACCTAGACTACGTCACAATTTCAGTTAGTCCTAGATAGTACTCCTGAAGAAAGGAATACTTTTCTACCTTTCTGCTTCAGATTTATGGATGAACACTTACATGTTTATCATTTACTTAGGCAAACGTTGTCTGAAGTCAATTATTGAATAAACAAGAATTGTAAAGATTCTTTTAAAAAAATATTTTGCGTGCCTACATAAATTCTGGAATACTAGGTGATTTAATCCTCTGTGAAAGCACCTTCAAAATAGTAGGTAATCTGACAGATTACATGAATTGAACTAGGCTGAGTCAAGGGTAGAATTTCATTATTTGTCTATGCAAGGATGACAAACTATTTTAGAGGATGATTTAGTCTGGAAATTAATTTCTGTAAAGCTAGCTAGCTTCTTGACCACATCCTAAGCCTTTCATATCATGATTGGATGCCATAAAGCAAGGCCTTAATTATTTTGATTGAAAAAAGTAGTTCCAGAGCTGTTAGGTTTTTGTTAGTTTTTTTCAGAGGCTGAGATAGCCTTAAAGGAAAATCAAAATAAGAGCAACTGTAGTTCTCCTAAGCTCTACAAAGTACTTTATGTGATTTAAAAATAGGCTGTCATTAGCTTAAAAATGTTTGGGAATCATGTAATAGCACTTTCATTTTCTTTCTGAAAATAGTACTTGCCTTGTACCACATGGCATAGACCTATGTGTTTTTACTTCAGCAAGAGAGAGACAGTGGTTTGGAACTGTAGTTTTGTTCGTTATTTTAAAATGAATTATTGTAATTATCAAAGTGATCAAAGAAAGAGTTGGGGGTATGTCAACATTTTATTTAGGTTTTTTAAAATGGCCACACAGATTAATTTTGTACCTCAAGAATGTCAGAATCACAATTATATTTTGATTTTTACAGAAAACCTACTAGGTCAAAACCTTACCTTTTTGTCTTAAGATTTCTGGTCAGTAATTGTAAAGAGGGTATATGTGTATCTATTATATTAATATAAATATGAAAAGACATGGTTCACTGATACTACAAAAGTACAGTATCAACAGCTGTGTTTGCTAAGTCCCTGCAATTCTGGGAATGAGATCCAATATAAACTCTATAAATGTGTTTTTCTTTTCCAAGACTGATTCAAAGGTAATTTGGTTTTCTGTCATAATTGGCCTTTCATTTACAGGCATCTTATAGTGATTAATTCCCCTTAAAGAAAGAAATTGAAAAAAAACCTCCCCTTTTGCAATGTGTGTATTGAAGTGAAGGTATAGACAGCACCCACAGACAGTAGATAGGTAGCTGCCCATCTGTTACACGTAGAGAGTGTGTGTTTAGGTTTGGTTGAAGACTGCACAGGAAGAACCAAAAAACACACATCAGCACTTTCATACATCTTGAGGGACTGATTTAACCATGTGCTGGAATCTTGCCTTTACTTGTACAGAGTATTTGTTTTGTATCCTGTTTGAATTTTCATAGTTTTAAAGTAAATATGAGCAAGTGGCACAATTGGGCGTGATGTGAATTTTAAGTGTTGGATATAACCTTTTAAATCCATACATTAATGTTATTTAGTACAGTCTCAGTTGATGGTATCATACGGAAACTTGTGTCCTCAGGCAAGTGTATGTTACCTAACAACAATCATTTTAACAAATATTCCACATGCACATTTTTTCTGTTGCTTGTCCAAGATTCCTCATTTTGTAGATCTCCTATCTACGGAATACATTCCCTGAGGTTAAGAATGAAAGAGGTCTCTACTACATACACTCTTGATTGAAATAGCAGCTAAATTGCTGCAGTAATGAGAAAATTTCCTTTTCCCTAGATAATTCAGCTGCTTAGCATTGAAAAATTTTTGAGATAAAAACTCTTCATGAAATTAAAAATAATAAAAAAAAAATCATTTCTTTACAATCAGAATTTGCTAATGAGGCTACTATGGAAATGAGAGCAAAACATTGTTTTAATGGAAGTATTATCAGGCTTTGAGACAGTCTCTTAAAAAAGAAGACTGTTGTACAGACCCCGTGACATGCAGTAGCTTTAGAAAATGCTGCTGCATTTCTGGAAGAAAGTGGTTAAAAACACATGATGATGAAGTTAACCTAAATCTTTCATTGGCTTAAAAAAATAGGTCAAGTAATACATTACTAGCTCTGCTGTATGCCTGTACACAATCTGCACACTCCAAAGTGAAAGAGCTTTTGCTTAACGTTCCTACCTCTACTTTCATTCATGGTTAAAATATTTGGCTTTGTACAAGCCTGACTCACTTTTGCTTCCTTTACAGTGGAAACTCTTCTTTAATTATATTAGTCTTTTACTAAAAAGATACATAAACATACCATTTATTTCACCTGAATTTTAGAACTGTTAGCTTGTGTTAATGTAGCTATTATCACACAATTTGTAGGTGACTTGTAAACCAATGTGTTTCTTTTAACTTCTCGAAGTGTCATGAAGTGCTCTGCAAAGCATTTGGCTAACACCACGCAAAGCGCGGAGACATTTATTAAACGCAGGCACATGGACGATGGGATGAAGCACTTCGTAGCTTCGCCTATACGGCCAAGCTCAGCACCTATCTCTTGCTCCTCTTCTTTGATGGGTATGTAGCCTAAAAAACAACTTGACGTGTAATTTGTGACAGCAGAGGTTGTGGGGATACCACGTACCAAAATGAAGGGCTGACTCTTCGTGGAAGCTCTGCCCAAGGCTGTTTTTTTCTCCCAAATTGTATTTATTGCCACGTGGGCAAACAGCAGGGCTTTGACGAGCCTTTCTGCGCACTACATTCGAACGGCTTCCGCTGGGGGGGCAGTTTGGGGAGCAGGGGTGTTGCCCACCTGCCCGCGGCACAGGGACCGCCGGGTGCCCGGGCTGAAGTGGTGAGGGCTACTCCCCTTTCCCGGGCGCCGTAGGTAGAGGCCGAAGGATAACGAGACGTGCCGGGAGCCGTGAGGGCCGGGCCAGGCCGGTCAGCAGGGCCGCTGGGGGTAGGCAGGGAGCGGCGGAGAGACGCAGAGCTCGCCTGGCCCTTCCGGGAGCAGCCGCAGGTGCCGGGGCGCTCGCTGCACTCCCCGGAGGCGCTCGCTGTGCGCTGGTCCAAGCCTCTGGGCTTTTCGTTCAATTATGAAAAAAAAAAAAAAAAAGTTTCTAGCGCCTATTTTTCGGAGAAAACATTGAAAATATAAGTTACAAATCCACAAGAGACAGTCACCACTAGAAACACACACACACATACCCCCGAATTAATGTAAGCGAGCCGAAGCAGAAAAGGTGGATTTTTTAAAGCCACCGCTGTTTTCATTAAATACGGTTCTCTGATGCTATCGCTCGTAAGTTTGTTTCCCTGGGGCTCTGCGCCTTCAGTTACATTAATTAGAGAGGGCAGGAGACGACGCGACTTGCGTACGTGAGACACGTTCAGCAGCAACCTGCTCCGCACTCGTTCCCCAAACGGGGTGGGGGGCGGTGTGCGGGCCGCCCTTCCTTCTTTCCTTTCTTCCCTGCCTCCCGGAGCCCGGCCTTCCCTGCCCTCCTCTCCCCTCCTGTCGCCTCGCCGCGGGTTAGAAAAGGGTTAAGAAAGTTGGCTGGAGAGATGAATGGCGCGGCACGGGGAGGGGCCGGGCTGCGCCGCGGCGGGCGAGGTGGAAGGCGGGGAGGATCGCGGCTGCGGGTTAGGCTTTGAAAGTCAGCCTCACAGGCATTGCAGCAGAGCCCCGAGCCGCCGAGGGGCGCGGAGAAGAGCGGAGCGCAGCTCACCGTAGGGTATGTGCGCGGTCTCGGGGCGGGCGGGCGGATAGACAGACAGACAGACGCTCGGTCGTGAGGTTGGGGGGGAGGTGGCGCGCCGCGTTCTGCCCTCCAAGCCGGGGTACCCAGTCGTTAAGCCTCGGCTTTGGGAGCCACCGTTGCTTCCTGGACCTCCGCACCGGGACTGGCCGTCGGAGCCTTCGCCTGCTGTGGCCGCTGGGTAGGAACCCGCTGCTTGCGCGGGGACCGCTGCCGGAGCTGCTCCCGGAGGCGAGGCCGGCCGGCGGGCACCAGGCAGCCCGACCTGGGGGAGCCGCCGCGGCGGTTGGCGGGGCGTGCGCGGGCCCGCTGCGGGGTAAGTGCGGCGCTCTTCCGCCGGCAGCCGTGCTGGCTGGCGGGGGAAATGGCCGAGCGGGCGGGTCGGGGCTGCGCTGCCGGGCTGCGGGGGGGAGGCGCGGGGAACAATGCCGGGGTGAGCCCGGCGCGACGCGACCGCGGGGGCAGTTTCCGGTGGCGGCCGCTCCTCCGGTACCACCAAGCCCCGGTGCGGGCTGAAAGTTTGCCTGGCCAAGGTGGGCTTGGGGGGAGCTGGAGAGACGGAAAAGTTACTAGTCTGTCTCGCCGAGACCCGCGAGTGTTTTCCGAGCTCTGGCTGCGAGCCTCGGCCCCCGTTTCGGAGGATCACCCTCTTCCTCCTCCCGGTGTGCTTGTGGATTATTGAAAGAGCCGCAGGCTCGGTGCGCAGTGGCTGCTGCGGCCGCCCGGGGGTGCGGGGAGACCCGGCTCCTTCGGCCGCGGCCTCTCTGGCCTCCCGCCGCCGCCCGGCTGGTTTCACCGCAGCTGCGGGCAAGGCCACGCTTCCCTATTCTCGTCTTCCACCCCCGCGCTCCCTCCCTCCCTTCCTTTCCCCCCCCCCGCGCCCGCCCGCAGCTGTTTGCCCCTGCCCGCTCCACCGCTACCTGCGAGCAGGCAGCCTGTGCCTTGGGGTGCTGCTTCATCGCCTCTAGCTGGCACACTCTTCATGTCCCTGCTTCCCCCAAAGATGCCTTCTCATCCCTTCGGCTCCTTGGGGACGTCGCTGTTTCTTTTCTAGACTAAAGGTTACTTTTCCAGACGTGTTTTCGTGTCACTGAAGCCGTTTAAAGGTGATTATTCTGTTGTTTTTTTGGTTTTTGGTTTTTTTTTTTAATCCCCTCTCTCTTCCCTTTCCTCACCCCCCACATTATCTTCCTATGGTTTGAGGCTGTTCTTTTTAAGTGTCAGGTGGTGATTAAGTTGGAAGGTAGTGAAATCTAAAGATGTCAAAACATAGAAAAAAAAAAAAAGATGCCTTGTGTCTGTGCTGCACCTTGGTTTTTTTCTTCTGTGTTGTGGATTTTGATGATACATTTTTAATGTAAAGGAGTGAGCTAAAAGGCTTGACACGTGTTGATGATGTTGGAAAAAACAGTGGGATTTCTGGCTTTGGGATTATGTTGCTTTTGGGAAAGCTGAAGTGGAAGTTGCCCTCTTCTACCTCATCTCTCTGGAATCTGGCAACTGTAATATTCCTTGTTTTATTTTGAGTGGACCTGCCTGCAGTGTCTGACAGCTTACAGGCTCATCAGAATTTAACTGAGTCATGGCACTATAAATGTTCCGAGATACTGTAAAGGTTTATTTAACAAAACAAATCCAGTTTGTGAAGACCTGTGGGGAGGAGGCAGTCATTTGTGGAAAGGGGGTGGTTTATTCTCAGCGAGCGGTAAGAAACCTTATTCTTTAATGCTGAAGTGCTGTCTACTGTTTCTGGGGCTGACAACACTAGAAAGTGACATGTTGTCATAAGACAAAAGCTGTCTGAGATGAGGCAGTCTCATAGTTCAAATCTGATTTAATGGCATCTGAGTAATTGTTGCTGTATGGGCAGCAGGAGTTGACATGTCGGAGGGCAAAGTTCTCATCTAGAACAATGTTCAAGCAAGTTTTGGGCTTCAGCTGGCTGAGGCAACTGTCTTCCTAAAACTTAGGGTGGGAAAAGTCTGACTTGTGATTTTGTCAGTGGTCTCTAGAGATGGAGTTTACGTTGACTGCAAAGCAGGGCAGCAGTTTTGTCATGAGTGAAATGCATACATCAGGGTGTTCGTTTTCTCTTGAGTGGGATGGAAGACGTAACAAGATGGGGGCCCAGCCTGACCTCCTGTTAGGCTGGCCTGCAGCTCTGCTATGTAATGAGCGAGAGCTGTCAGTGCTTTACAGATATTTGTAGACCCTGCATGCATGAAATACAAGGTGCTGTCAAATGCCAGACTTTACTAGATGAATTTTTTTTTTCCTGTTAGTCTTGGGGTAGAAAATTGCCAGATAAAAGCATGCTTTTCCTCTCTGCCCCCCCATACTTGTTTCTTTTTCTGAAGTGAATATGTGCTAATCAAAATTGGAGGAAAATAACCCAAATTTATTTAATCATTAAAAAAAAAATGTTGATAAGGAAAATTAGATTCATGTTTTTATATTGTAAACTAAAATGGGGAATGTAAATGCTGGCTATATCACAATGCTTGATAGCTGTGTTTAGGGTGAATCTGTTCTATAAAAGGCTAAGGAAAATTTCTCTTGTTAAGTGACTTGGTAGTGGTTCTAGAACTTGGACCTGAATTGACTATGGTCATCATATTTGCCTCTTGGTTTTGCTTAATGTAGGATTGGTTTTAAAGAATTAACAAAGTCTTCCTTGCTTGCAGCTTATTTTTGTCTTTTGAGAGGTAACTTTATTTTTCTGGCTTTAAACATTGGAAAAAGGTTGGGATTTTTTTATCTTCAGGTCTATTATGGTTAGCTGTGACACCACTGTTAATTTTATCAGCACAGGACAGTATTATATTAGAAGATAAACTATGTGTTGTGTTGTGCTGAACACATGTATAAACTTGCCCAAGGCAAAGCCAGAGAGTTGCATTTCCCACAGTCAGCTGTTGCTCAAGAGTTGTACTTGACACCTCCTTGCAGGGCTATCAGAGAAAACATGGAGGCTATGATACTTTATTAATTTCAGAATAGCTTTTTCAGAACTTGACTGCACCTCAAAACCTAACTGGCTTGTGGTTGTTCTGGTGTTTGTTTTTTTTTTTTCCTGTAGATGAATGTACAGGGGACAGAAGGGATCCAGAAGAGAGACTGGGGAGGGCATGGGGTTTCCAGTTGGGTGCCTAATATGCAGGTACATCAGCCTTTTCAAAAGTGGGGCTTTAGTGGCTGCACTGTCCCTGGTGTGCCCTGCAGGTGGGGAGGCTGGGTTCAGCTGGGCTTACCTCCCAGCTGCTGGACAGCATCAGCCTAGCAATGGCCCAGCTGGGAAACTGTATGCAGGATAAAATGGATAACTGCCCTATTGATTAAAAAAGGATAAATACCCTTTTGGGACAAGAGTGTGAAATTTGAAGTATAAAATCATTGCAGCTCAGCAGGGATTTAATGGTAGGTAAGTGGAAAAATAATGTGGGTGGGGAATGACATCCAGTGAGAGGACAAGGGACAATGGGTACAAGCTGGAACAAAGGAGGTTCCATATCAATGTAAGGAGAAACTTTTTTATGGTGAGGGTGACAGAGCACTGGAACAGGCTGCCCAGGGAGGTTGTGGAGACTTTTCTGGACACATTCAAAACCTGCCTGGGTTTGTTCCTGTGTGACCTGGTCTAGGTGACCCTGCTTTGGCAGGGGAGTTGGACTAAATGATCTTTGGAGGTCCCTTCCAACCCCTAACATTCTGTGATTCTGTGAATGAAGCCTGAAAGGAGGAAAACATGTAAAAAGATACTAAAAAATGTAAAAAAAAAAAAGATAAACAAACTCAACAGTGTCTGAACAGTCTTAAACTGAAGACCAAAAGGTTAATGGTAGTAGTGTTGTGGTTTTCTCCTGCTTCCTGCAAACAGGCCCAAATGGTAATGCCAACTCTGAACTGTGCTGGCCTGCTTAGGGGAAGTATGAGAAAAAGCTATAAGGAAAGTGTTTAAAAGGCTTTGTGGAATATCCAAAAGGATGTTATGGTGTTAGGGTTTTTCTAGTTGCATTTGAAAATGCCAAATTACAAAACCATGTGCTATGGTTGGCAGGCAATACTTCTGGGTGGACATCTGTGATCATGTAAAAACTTCCTTGTATTCTCCATTGGGAAGATCTCCCACAGGAAAAGTGGGCAGAGGGATTCTTTTGGATGATTACACTTAAGAGTTTCCAGATTGTTTCAAATACTTAGAAATACTACCAAACCTATTTAGCACTTGAAGGAATTAATTTGGTAATTTTTTTGGCTGTCTATTGCAGGTCACTTGGCTTGGTGGTTGGAGAAGGGAATAGGATCTAAGAACCATGTAAATATTCCTGTCTAGAAAGGGGAAGAAGCAGCTGCTTGGTTTGAGTCACCTCACACCTACTGGCATAGGCTTCTCATATTTAAATTATTACTAGAGCATATTGGTCCTGATCAATTGCTTGTTGAGATAAACTGTGTTTTCATACAACTTATTTCTAAGTATCATTGTCTTCAGTAGAGGAAAAACAATTTTACTTATAGATAGTATCAGATTAAAACAGAAGCTAGAGATATTCTGTTAGTCACTGCTTTCTAAGGTTTTGTTCAGTGCATAGTGTAGGGGGAAAAAAAAGTATCAGACTTCTGTTGGGCTACTCTTCAGCATCTCAAGAAACAAAGTTGTGAGGGAGTCGAGATCAAGTGCTAGATGTAAAATATGTTTTGATTTTGACCAGAACTGTTACTTGAAAACAAATAAGGGAGTATTTAATTAACCTTTTTTTGGAGGGGCAAATGAGTTTGTGTTGAAATGTGTCTAAGTAGTATGTCTTTCTCGTGGAAGAACAGTATGTTTGTACTCGTGGGTTCTAGGCTGATACTGCTATTTTGATGCTGATTTTTTTTCACAGCAAACTTTAAGATTCAGAGCTGTGGGCTTTCTGCTTAATCTGTTTGCCCCACCCCATTATGAAAATTGAGTAGGAAAGGAAACTAAAAAGGGGTTTTCAGTGATGAAGAAAGGAGGACTCACCTCAGAGGTAGAAAGAAATTATCATTCTTTCCCCAGGGATTGTCCTGTTGGCACTGTTAGTGTCAACATCTATTCCACTTTCATGAGTTTATGATACCAAAGAAATCTACGTTCAAAGAAACTGTAAGGTGTACAGACTAAGTGATCCAGATGTTAAGGTTTTGGGAAGTAGTAGTCTAGCAAAGCTGCCCCCCCACTTTTTTTAACTGTTGAAGGAATATGAAATTTTCCCAAGGGGTGTGGGGGGGAAATCTCTTTTCTCTAAACTTTTGTAAACCTTTTTTAGTTGCTTGGAACAATGCAGAAAAAGACTGTTTAGCCCTGACTTAAGGGAAATCCTGTCTATACATTGAACCTTGATGGTACTGCATGGTGAGGTGTGGGTGTTTGATTGGTGGTGAGTTTTTTTTTGGTTGCCATTATTGTTTGTTAATTTTTTTTTAATTTCTCTACTAGACAGAAGGCTGTATTCTCTTGGAAGCAGGAATAATATATATATTATTCTAAAGTGCTGCTTCCTTTTGCTAGAAGAGACCTCTTGTCCTGTTTTTCCTTTGGTCACAAAAATTTCCACATCCTGCTTATTTGCCCTTTCAGTGAAATGGAGTTGAGAATGCTTTGAACTATGTTTATTACCATGCCTGTCACTGTACCTATCATTTCTCTGTTTATTTTGTCTGCAGTGGTGGCTCTGTTTTATTTTTCCCCATAATTGAATCCAAATGTTGAGGATTGCTTCTGTTCTGTGGTGCAAACTGACTTTCTTTTGTGATGTATATAGGGGAAGGATTTGAAGTAGTCTCATGTAGTATTTTGGACTATTTATTTATATTTTTTTTTTTCAGTTTAATTGGATTTTTTTGCTTTTGTTGAGTCTTGATGCTGGCAGTAGTCCGGCACAATTCTGTTATTTCATGTACTTGAAAGCTTTGAGTAGGTCTCTTTTGGATGATAACCCACCTATCAACAACTATATATATATATTTATTCCCCAGGTAGCATGTTGCAGTGGTCAGTTAGATGTCTTCTCCACACTGGCTTTAGCACAAGTGGTTTTGTGGAGGGGGAAATGCTGAGACCCTGCTCAGTGCAGGCACTTCCCACTCTGCCCTGTGTGCCCATGGCCACCTGTGGGGACCCTCTGTGATAAATTCTGTTTTTCAAAAGCTTTTAGATGCAGCTTTTGTGAGAACAGAAGCTCAAGGTGTGGAAGAGAGGAGTTGTTCCACTGCCACGTGAGAGGAGGGGGACGGTCTGCCAAACAAGGGGGAGGGTCTATTTTTGTGTGTTGGTTTTGTGCTTTTTTTTTATTATTATTATTTTTTTTGTTAGTGGGTTT
>JAOEGS010011247.1:32079-173395 GCA_025447755.1 Corythornis vintsioides | reverse complement strand
TCAGGCAGGGGGGTTGGACTAGATGATCTTCTAGGTCCCTTCCAACCCCTAATATCTATGAATCTATGAATCTATAACCCCGGGACTGTACAGGCCACAGCTCTTGGTCTGGGTGGTGACTGTGTGTAACTGTCATGGTCCTTCTTGGAAAGAGAAGGTGAGCAGAGACAGGATGAATATGGAAGCGTGAGAGGGGAATGAAAGAAAAAACCTGGTGATAGCACTTAAGGAAGAACACATTTTCCACCCCATTTTGAAAGGTACCCACTAATTTCACACATTGAAATGTCCAGGTGCCAGCTGAGACACTGCATCAGGTGCTGCCTCTGTGCCTAGGCTGGGTGGGTCTGGGGAGCAGAGGTTCCACAGCAACACTCTTACTTTGTGGAAATGAGAATGGAAAAAAGTTCCTTTGGTTTCAGCAGTGCTCCTGTTTCACCCACATGTTCCAGACTCACAGAAAGGGTATAGGGATGTGGGAGTCCAGCACATCCTTTCTCCCTTTCTACATCCTACGTGTTTCTAGAGTCTTCTTATGTCAGGATGAATGAAGAACCTAGCATAAAAAATAACTCCATTTACAGAGTCCTTCAGGAAGAGCAAGCTAGGATAAGTTTTTCTGTACCAGGAATAGATGGTAAAAGGAACTCAATAGTCAAATATGCTTTGTTCTGAGCTGCTGATGTGTTGCTGCATCTTCCCTAAGCTGTTGTTGACACCTACTGCAGAAAAACTGAGAGTATGTTTTCCAGCAGGTAGTGTAGGTGGAGTCCTGTATCTGTAGGCAGATTATACGGCAAAACTGCACAATGTCATTCTGTTTTCTATTTTCAGCTAGAATAAATGTTTCCTTTGGTAAGGATTTGTCTATCTCAAGAGGTTTTCTGTCATCCTCTTAAGTCTGAAAAATATACTTGGTTCAACCATCAGTTTTTACATCCATCAGGCTTATGTCCATTCGATGGTAAAAGAAGCTGCCATTTTTCACGTAATATTTTAAATATAGAATATCAGGCATTCACATGAATCCTTTCTATCCACATTTTCTTACCTCAGTTTTTATGCCTCTGTTTCCACCAGAATGATTCACTAAACTTCATTCAAGTGCCAACTTCTACTCAGTTTCTCAGCATTTCTTGGGATCAAGGGCCTGCCATTTTTGTTTGATGGCTTTCTTCCCAATATTTTGAAACAGGCTTGAACTCCAGTGTCCTTTCCTTGGTACTGTTACTCATCTTCCTCTGAACTTAGTTATATTCTGAATATGATAGGCATTGTATTATTTTCTAGCACATACTTTACTCTTCCTGTATCTAAGCTTTTTCAGTTAGCAGTGATGTACTTCTCTCTGTTAGGAAGGTAGGAGGGATGGCCAAAGCTGACCAGCAGATTCATTGTTGATCTGATGGTTGAACTACTAGAGACAGATCATGCTCTGAGACCTTATCTCCTTGCCACCACACAGCCCTTTGCATAGGAAGATCACATCATCATCCCTATCTTATTGGTGCAGAAATTCAAGGTCCAGAGGGCAAAGTAGCTTCCATGAAGGGGAAGCCAGGAAAAGCTCAGAGTATGATCCAGACTTCCCTCCTTCCACCAGGCTGCTCACTCCAGAAGACACTGGTGCCTTCATGATAACTTGCAGTCAAGAGATTAGAAAACTCTGGAGTTAGAATAACCACATTCTGTATCAAAAAGTATGCTGTAAGGACACATTTAAATGCTTTTCTGGACTAAATTGTTATAACTGAATTTTGACAGAAAAAAAGATAATGTGGTTTTCTTAAAGATAATTTTAGTTTAATAATAATAATAATAAATAAAGTAATAGCAAATAAAAGTTAAAAGGTATAAAATAAAAGCTTGTGTGGATCTACAATGTCAGGTATTATAAGTCTGCTTTGTGCATTTCCATTAAATAAAAATAGTTTTTCTGGTATTTTACTTCCTTTGTAAAAATCTGCTGTTATATATCAGGATGATTGATTTAGGATTTTTCACGTCATCACTGCCATTCCTCATTTACAGACCTGTGTTTCTAATGTCTAACAAGAAGGCTCAACCATGCTATAACTCACACAGGTTGTTTGGCTGGCTCCACTATACTTATGTGAATGAGTAATCATTCCAGGATTGACCCTTTCACTTTGTTGAAGTCTGCACTAGTAATTAATTTTTCCTAAGTCATCCCAATATTTTTTTTTAAATATGACAGATGAACTAACACTAATAAGTAGGATGTTCCCAGTTTAACTCTTAAAGCCTCACCCTACAAATGCTTACACATACATAAATGCAGTTCCATATATATCTTCAAGCACAGAAATGTGCCTATTAAATTAATAATTTAACAGTGCTTGCAATTTTGAAATTCACAACTATTGCCATGCACAGAGATGCAGTTCTAAGTCAGTCACTTAAATGATCTAAATTGGACAACAAAAAAAGGGCCCTATTATAAATTAAAACCAGTGGGGGTTTGTACATGAAAGTGCTGAGGGCATGAATGCTGCAGGCTGTATCAAGATGTTCTTCATAAGCTTGCCTTCTGTAATTTATTTACTGTCTGACGCTGCAAACCCAGAAAACAGACTACATAAGTAACACAGATCTTAAAAGTATCTGTGACAACAGTGTTCATCCACCAAGCGAGACCTGTCGTTAGTTCTCAGCCATGCTCTGTAATAGCAAGGACAAGCCTGTTGTTAGGCTCTTCCCTCCACTTGTTTATCTGACTCGACACCCTTCATTTCTACACCAGGATTCCTTCATCTAATTAGAGTAGTTAGTCTAAATGAAGTAAATAAAACTGAAGAATATTCCTATTGCACAACACGAAAAATCATTCCAAGGTCCCTCAGTCTCAAATTTTAGTGGCAAATACCAGTTATATGAAATAGGAGGCAGCAAGACCTCAGGAGAACTTTAATGTTTCCTTTGATAGGGGAAAACATATTTATGGATGAATAAAGCTGTTCCTGCACAATGAAAAATTTGCTGAGAAAGTCTGATCTTTTGCTGCTGCTTTTCTGAAAACCAGAAGTGGGCAAGAAGCAACAGGACAATAGAGGTTAAGACCTTCCACATTTAGAAATAAACAGGATGGGTAGGGCTGCCCTTTGCTACTCAGCCCTCAACGATAAAGGAGAGAAAAGAGAAGCCAATAGATACTTATCTTTAATGCAGAGAGCATCTAGAGAAGGTTGTAAAGGAAGTCTGGGTGGGTTACTGGGTCACCTGATAAGAGGTGAAAATTGATGTAGTGGTTCCTTAAATCTCTTATGGGGCTTGGTGGAAATGTATGTGGCATGGCCACATACATACAATGGCATGGCCTTTGGAAAAAAGTGTCCTGGTATTTGACAGGGAAAAGTAGTCTCAAGTAACATGACCATCTCTGGAAGACAATTCTCTTGCAGAGAAAATATGTTTCTGATAGAGAAATAACAAAGGAAGGAATATGTAGAAAAGTAAACAAGGTAGAAGCTGTCACTAAAGACAATAAACAGCTGGTGGTGTTGTTTGTATGTTAGGAGCCAGATGAATCATGTATGACTACATTCAATATTAGGCCAGTAGGACTGAAGATAAGACCAGGGTTACATAACTGAAAGAGCAGAGTAAGTACTTACACATCTTTAGTAGTCCCTGTGGCACCTAGAAAAAAAAAAAAAAGAAAAAAGTATATGCTTACAAGGTAATGGCATCATCCTCTAAACCAACCAACATTGCCAGATGCATTTTTCTGCCTTTCTTTCCTAAACAACACAGAAATAGCAACAGGAATTTTCTATTGTCAGAAAACAGGTTTCTCAGGGTTGACCAGTTTATCCTTACTGATTATCTATATTATCCAGTAAGGCTGTCATACTCAGATCTGGGCCAGGTTCTCAATGGGTGAAAATGATGCTGCTGTGGACCCATCATCCAGGTGCAGTCACACAGGATGAGAGCTATGGAAAATAAAATTAACCATTCTGAATCTTACATGTTTCATTTTGCTCAGTCTTCAGACAGTTTTGTCTGCTATAAAGTTGCTGCAACTAACTATGCAGTTACTCCTGAATACCTGATTATTTTGCAATTGATTTAGCTGCAGACTTGGCAGTACATATGTAAAAAAGCTGCTCCATTCATCCTGCCAGATGAACAAAGTTTTATAAAACAACTAGACAGAATGAATATAAACATTGGGACACAATCCATCTAGAGTCCCAGACATCTAAAGAGATCAACCATCCCTTAATTTGTCTTGTTATTTAACAAAAAAAAAAAAAAAAAGACAAAAGCTACCACCTGGCTGCCTGACTTCAGTGATAGATTTTTTTTTTTAGTTTTTAGTGACTCACGATGCTTCTTGCTGGGAGAAGAACATTCACTCAAGAACAAACTCTTTCCTGTTCCTCCCAAGTTATTAATGCCATGTTGCTATTGCTGGTATATCATTCAGCTGAGTAACCAGCAAATTATCCCTTCTATTAATTACAGAAGTTAGGGCAGACATTAGAAAACCTTTCACTTCTTTATTTCCTCTTCCTCTTAGTACTCAACTGGAAGAAGTTATCTGAGCCCACTCTAAAGAAACTACGGTTGTCAATCCAAAAGATGGTATGGGTTTGGAGCTAACTCGGGGTGCTTTTCAGCCATGGCACTTCAGTTCTTGAAAAACTTTATTTTTGCTGCTGAAAAATGTCCATAAATAGTATATACCTTTCTCTTGCTCTGACCTATAAGAATATGCCTTCTGTATCCTTATTTTAAACACAGGAAGAAACAGTCCTGCAAGACCTTCCAGTACTATCTACCTAAATGGATGGCTTGGATGGCAGGAAACATCTCCCTTTACAGCTCTTGAAGTTAATACCACTCCCAATTCCTATGACTTGACTATCCCTCCTTTTCCCAGAAACATTGTAGACTAGTCTAGAGTCTGGAAAATCTCAGTACAGCTGTATGTTCCAGCAGAAACTCTTAATTAAGCTGAAGAGAGCACTACTACACACAAGCGGCTCAGATCTTCCCTTTAAAACTTTATGTTACCAGGCAGCTTTCCAAGACTTTTTGGCTTTATAGGCACACCTATGTAGTACTACATATAAACCTGCCAAAATATTTGTGTCCAGGTGGAAGTCTGGCATTGCAGTGCAGCATGCAAGCTGACTCTCAGCTGATGCAGGGAGATGCTTTCTGCTACCAAGGGTTATGTATCCAGAGTCAGATCAGCTACGAACCTTCAGGGCACCACCCTGCACATCTAAACAGAGCCTACGAATCAGCAACACCACAAACAACCTATGTTTTGAAAAGTCTAGCTCCATTACTGGACCTAGGAGGATTTATACTTTTTTTTCCAGAAGAAACTATTCCTGTGCTGTGCCTGGTCAGTGCCAGAACCACAATTTTCTCATATTCTCAACCTAAGATCATGACAAACAAACTCAGTTTCACAAAAAAATGTTCATGGTCCTTTTTAAGGCTTTTGATGAGCTTTGATGAGTCTGAGCTGAGGTTTCAGCATTTTGGATCCTCATTTGAAAAAACTGATGCCTTCCTTGAAGGAAGTTTACCAAAAGTAAAACATGTTTAATACACAAATTGAAACCTTAGTGAATGAGGAGAACTGTGTGCCTACAGTACCACTACATTTCCCAGTGGAGATAATGAAGTTCCAGTCAACCACCAGGTGCACTTCAATGCCACGTCCATGTGCAGTGCCACACCTGTCTTCAGTGCATTATGGCACTACATTTGCACTCTGGGGACAGGAGCTGTTTCTCAGACCAATGAACCTGGGCTTTGTGTAAAGCTACAACAGCTATGACACTGTATTTGAGAATGGAGATGTGTCCCTAGCATTCACACTTGGCAGCACTCATTTCCTTTCAAAATCAGACTGCTGAAAAATCATTCTAACATTTTGAAATGCACCTCATACAAAAACATTAAGAACTAAGTATGTTAAAAACAAATTCACTTTTAAAGATAAAAATTTTACTATTTATAAGAAATAAATACATATAATAAACAATAAAACATTTATTTTTCTATTGTTATTATTAGCACAAAGACCTAGGTTATCCTCACTTTTCCTGATGGGTGGTGTCATTTCAGTGGTATAATTTCTCATTTTGATGAGCATATGGAAACAATAGTTTGGTCCAAATTCATCCGAGTACCACTGAAGTACCTGAGTATAGACCTGACAGTACTACCAGTTCACAAAGCAGTTTTCTTCCTGGAAGAGTTCTGAACTTGCAAATGAACATCTCTTCAGTTAGGTGGCGCATAAGTATCTCTATGTAAAAACTCCTAAGGTTTTCTTCATTACAGAGCCTGAACACTCATACATAGTTTTTCTTTCACAAGGAACCCATTAACATCTCAGTTTATACAGATCTGTTTGTTTTTAAAGTCCAAACCATTCACCCTCACCCCTGTTACTTTGCTGACATATTTCTCTTAACTCTTCCATGTTTAGTTTGCGACACATTATTTTATAGCTACTCAAGTTCCTCCTGCCAGAAGTTCAGCCAAAGAATCACAAACAGTGCATAGTTCTTCCACAGCAGCAAGGCTTAGTGTTCCCATAGTCATCATCTAGATGATACTATATCAGCTTGGCCTAAAAAAACCCAGCATTTGACCCTACAAACCTGGTCTCAATAGGCTCATGTTGGTTTGCTTTTCCAAAACTTGCCCAAGTTCAGCAACAGACTGATGGGGATCCAGAAAGCTTCAGCTACAGAAAATAGGCAATATTGAATTGTACTGAATGACCTCTCCGCTCACACCATTTACATAGTAGAACCATGGTGCATTTTGGCATTTTAGATGTGCAGGACGAGAAGGAAAAGTACAGACTGCAGAATAAATGAGGCCTATCCAGCCATACATCGCTCTGAGCCCAAGTGATTACAAAAGAAAAACATTCTGTCTAGAGTAGTGGAGCTGTGATCCATGAAAAAAAAAAAAAAAAAAAAAAGCATTTGAACAGTCACAAATTATATAGGACAAGAATATACCCCAAAGCATCTTCCATTTGGTGAGAGGGGGTTTTGCAGTTTCAAAACAGCTAACTTGTTACTACTGGCAGCCCTGCAGAATTTCAGTAAATGCAGGGCAAATGCAAAAAATGGCTGAAAGAAATTGATAGCTACAAAGAGTATTCCTCTGTACTGAGAAATGTATTGTGAGTGAACATGGAAGACAAAGGCTTCAGAAAAACATAAAAAGGATGAGAGGAAACCACTTATAGGATTAAAACATGAATACAAGAACTGAGTATCTAACTTCAGAGCAGATTATGAAACGTTTTCCCATTAACTTTTTAATTAACAATTTCCTACCATATTTCCTTGCAAATACTTCAAAATGTTACAAAAAACAAACAAAACCCTAAAAATTACGCATACATGCATGCAACAGTTAAAATTACAAATAAGTTTTCTATTGTAGGTGCCTTTCTGATTTGCTCCAAAAGACAGCAATATGGAACAAATGGAACATCAATACATTTATTCTATGTATACCCCAGTGTAACTGAGGACAGAATTCTACCAATATACTTCAAATTAATTACTCCTACTCATCAGGTGGCAGTTCTGTACATAGACCTGACCTGATCAAACATTAATTTTTAAAATTAGTTAGATTTGAAATAGAATGGCAGCATAGTTTTCTGGGCATTTCACCAAACTTGAAGTTAATAAATCTGTTTAAACTTGGTGTGACAGTTCTGCATCATAATTTGGCTGTATTTTAAGATCTCCACAGACTAAGCACTTCTCTATATATTTAAATTAAGGCTAGACTGCCAGCCTCCACCGAGTATCATAATTTAACATGCTGTCATTGCTACTACAATTGATATAGAAAGGAGGAGGAAGATAAAAATCGTTACTGAAGCAACACTAGAATTAAGGGAAATGCCTTACCTCGGAACTTGGAGAAAAAGTAACTTAATATTTAAGGATATATTTTTCAAAGACCAAAAGAGACAAGCTAGTTTGGAGCTTCTAAATCATCAGGAAATAACATGAAAGAGATGTAAAGCGAGGTACAAAACATGAGGAAACCAGCAACTTCCTATGGGCAGTGGGATATTTAAAAAATAAGTGTAATCCATAGTTAACACCTATAAACACCTAGGTGATTTAAAAAAGATGTGTATACATCTGTTTACTTGGATAACAGAAGTTGCCATTTCTCAGTTGAGGAGCCTTTTTCCAGTGTCTGACACTCTGGAAGGAAAATTTAAACTTCGTTGAGTTATATTGGTGTTCTGGAGTACTGTTCCACAGACAGAAATGTTATTCTAGATCACGTCTATTAGTTTAGATTTCACAGACCATAGGGCTGATAGCTCCTCTGATGTCATTCTAGCCATGCAAGGGAAGGCAATATCATTAGCTGAATTGCTATTACATATGTCTGCTTATGAAAAATCGAGTTAGGCTACAGTAGAAATTTTACCAGAGTAAGAAAATGGGGACTAGTGTAACACATCTAATGTATAATGTACTCTGTGAACTATGCTACAATATTATCCTTAGTCATGTAATGCGACAGAGAGTGTTACAGGTTAATTATATGTTATGTACCTCCAGCTTTGACATTACTGAATGTAGAATAGTCACAACTTTAGCATTAAAGATGTAGTCATGCTGTGCAAGCCACAAAACTAATTTGTGTTTACACAGTACTCACATCCTTCAGGACAAATACTGGGAGTTACACTTTCCTTAAGAACTCCAGGATTCTGATTTCAAATGGTACATCTTTTCCTTCCCCTACATAAAATATTTTTGGTTTTATTAGACATACTTTGTAAGGAATGCTAAATGAAAAAAAAAATAGTAGACATCTGACTTTTTAATGTTAGTACCAGTTGTTGGTTATTATAACACCATAGACTGCATAGAGTTATTCCTGTCTGACAGTGGTGAAAGTGAGAAAGGAACTGAACCTTTTGGAGCTGTATTTGCTTTGAAAAGGTCTTTCAGGGCAACAGTAATCTTTCATTATACTAATGATGTGTTTTACATGGCATTGTTTTTTACCTGCACTAAGCCACCGGGGATCCATGGACTACTTTTAAAAAGTATACAAAAGGCTGCCACAAAATACAAGTTCAAATGTATTATGAATAATAATTCAGGTAATTTAAGCTAACAAAGGAGTTGCACCTTCAGTAAAAATAATGTATGGATCTACAAGCCAAAACCTGTTGAAAATAACTGACTTTCATGCAACAGTGAACACATTTACATAAACTTTTAGTTTAACATAATTCATTAAATACAACTGCTGTCAGAGTGAGTGTATTTGACATTTACCCATTTGTGTCCTAGTACAAGTTCCTCCACAGATCAACATTAATCAAGAAGCCACCACAAAGGGACTAATCATCAACTCATAATTCTCCTCTGAACTTCTCTGATACTTGCTCTGGTGCTTTTACAGAAATATGAACAAGCATCACCACAGTGGCATGAAGCTGCACTGGTCATATACTGAACGTCCAGTCACAGGAATGCAGGAATCAATTATGGGCAAAATGTGTGTGGACAGCTCTATTAAGAGAGCTGGAAGTTCAAGAAATATACAGTGTATTCTTTATGGATGAGACCTCCAATAAATACATATGATACCTAAAACCTAATATATACATTACTGACTGATAAATTTATGTATTGTTTATTTAACAGAAACAAAGTAAGCAATAATGGCAGAAAAGCCTCCCCTTCCCCTACGCGTGCAAAGCACAGGTTTTAGTGAGTAAATCAGCAACATACCATGCAAACATATGAACATACAAAGAACTTGGAGAAGCCATCATCATCCACACTCAACAATCAGCCCAGTTCTTCAAACTGGTACTAGCACCACTCACGGCACCACTGAAGCTCTGGATAAAGTCAAAATGACCAGGGATGGAGACCCAGTAACTCTAACTGGTCTGGCTGCTATTTTGCTATGTGTTTTCAAGAGGTTATGAAGCTAACTGGTGCATCTAAAAGACAGCAGAGGTACCGAAACAGGTGGCAATGTTTGCCAAGTGCAGTTAGGATGTAAAATGATTGAGAAAAGCTCATATTTATAATTATATGGTGAAGTTCCAGGTAACAATTTCCATATACTATCCTTTTTGGTGGGGGCTGGGAGAAGGAAGAGCACAAGAGCACTGTCTTCCTAGATCTTATCTCTTTTGAAAATAACAATGAACAAATAAGGGAGCCAGCTGGACCAAGCAGCCAGCGGTACACATTAGCATGCAAGAAACCTCAATCTTGGAATATCCTCCAACTTCTCTAGCAAGTAGAGAAGTGCCACAAATTCATTTGAGAAGTGGTATTTGTGGCCTTATAGGGAAGCAGAGAAGATAGAGCTTACACCCCTGGCAGGATCCTTAAGTCCAGCTCCTGGCCTGGGCTGGCTATGCCTAGGACAGTCACTGTTAGAGGCAGTGCCCCTAACGGCAACCCGGACACCGGAAAGCCTCCGGTGCCCCCAGCCGGCTACATCACCCTCTCTCTCCCGGAGAAGTGGATCGGCGTCGGGAAAGGACGATGCTCTGGCAGGAGCGCGGGCAGCGATTTTCGCGGCTCGCAACGGGCATCCCCTAAAGAGGAGGGATGAAGCCCCGTCGGCGCGGTGTGTGTGCTCGCCGGCTCCCACCCTTGATCGGCAGCCCCCCGGCAGGGCTGCCCGCGGGAATGCTCACACCGCCGCTCGCCCAGCCCAGCCCGGCCCGGCGCCGCCCGCTCAGAGCCGCCGCCGCCGCCCTACCTCGCCCACCCGCGCCGCTGGCCGTGGAGTTGCCGCAGCCCATGGGCGCTGCCCTGCCCGGCGCTGCGCCCGGCCGTGCGGAGCGGAGCGGAGCGGAGCGGTGCGGGAGGAGTCGCGACGGGAGGCAGCCAGTGGCGGGCGGAGCTGGGTGGGTGATAAAGCCGCGGAGACCTCTCCTCCTCCTCTCTTCCTCCTCCTCCTCCTCCTCCTCTCCCCACCCATCGCCCGGGAAACCGCCGGCCCCGAGCGCCGCCGCTCGGCACCAGCCCCGGCCTCTCAATGCACCCACCCGTCTATCCCCGAGGAAAGCCGCCCCCCATCTGCCGGGCTTTGCTCTAGTCCCCCCGGGCAGCGGGAGATGAGGCTCAACACAGGCGTGAGCCCGCAGGACACCTAACGAACGATCCCCGCACACTGCAAGGCTGCAAGGACGGGGCTTCCCCGGGCAGTGAAGATGCCTCTTACCTCAGACAAGCTTTGTGACTCCCCTCATCCACCGGGGGGAAACGGTGTGACCACAAGTCCAAGCTGCCAATCTTACATCAGGTCTCTATTTATACAAATATTTATTGGTTGTTTTGCATATTTCTCTTCCTATATAAACATGGTCTGGTGAAGACCCAGCAGGTTGGTAAGAGCTACAGAGCCACTTTTCCCAATTAATATCAACATCACAGAAAAAATGTGCAAGAGTTTACAAAGTCTGCAAGCAATTTGTTTTTACTATTTTTTATTTCAAAATCTGTATCATTCCCCCAAAAGAATTTTACTTATTTTGACTTATTTGACTTATTTTCTGCTAACCCAAACCTTTCTTTCACACAGAGAAGTAAAATACTTTCAAACGTTGATGGCTTCCTCTTGCTCAGTCCTCTCAAGTGACCAGGGAGTTGAAACCCAACACATACAGCCAGATACAATCACAAATACGTTAGCTAGATATAACTGCTTCAACAAATCTGTTTTAAAGGCTCAGAAAGATGTTTTACAGGTTTCCTATTGACACCAGTACAAGCATCACGTATGCACATGGCTGATAACTGTCTTTACTACAAAAGGACCAGATATAGAATGCTGTTGCCTGGTCTTCTGGTCTAGGAAAGGAAAGACAGACATCACAGTTCTCTTACAGACTTTCCAAAAACTATGTATTGAAAACAAACAGTTCCATAAGCAGCAGAGTCAATAAAGTCCAGTCTCCTACGGATTTTTGCCCTGGGGATACAAACCTGCATGTGCTTGCTGCCATCCATCCAGCAGTGATCATACCTTGGAACAAGGTGGGCATTTGTAGGATCTCCCTCATCTGTCTTGCCACTTATTTTCATGACGTTTGTGGAAAGTCAGTATTTTCAGGGTCTTTGCCTACACCCTCCTGAAAAGTTGCCTGAACCTGAACAATCAATTCAAACTTGAGTACAGCAGGACTAACAGGCACATACACATGGCTACACACTTCCTTCACCACCAGCAGCCCCCAAGCACCCAGGCAGGATGATGGCATGCATTTTGCTTCAGAAAAAAGTCCTCACAAAGGTTCACAGCCACATCTTTTTGATGGCCAAGTTTCTGAAAATTACATATAGAAAAATAAATTATCAGGTTGAACTTTCAAGTGTCAAGCATCAACCCAAAAGGAATTTTTAAAAGCAGAGTTAAGAAGGAAGAAAGGGTGCTCTGATAGCAAGGCTGAAGCACATGCTGCTTAAGAGCCCATATGGTTTTCTAATACAAAAATAAACAAAAAAATCCCAGCAACCCACACTGACTATTGACTTGCTGCACTGTGGAATAATCTATTAATGTGGTTTTAATATATAATTTACCTGGGAGGGAGCAGCTGTGGTGAGCACAGAAATGGAACAATCTTCTCACACATTAGAAGAAGTGCCTGGGAGGCAAGAATCCCCTGGAGATGCCTTCACACGGAACCATTACCTGGGCCACAAGGAGAAGGTATGAGACTGGTTCTGAAAGCTGCAGTAGTATTAAGGATGAGAGAAGGATGCTGTCACTTCCTTCTGAGTAATCTCACTCCTCTTACAAGTTCAATGTATCACAGACAAGCTAAGCACCTTCTGTGCACAAACTAAGGGCTGCACTGAGTTCAGTAAGGCAACAAACTTCCAGCACACCCATCCTAAGCTGGAGCTAGCAGGGGCTCCAAGGGGCTTAAGGCAATGTGATACATTCCTCTATACAGTCTGGGATTGTAATGAGTCTTATGAAAGAAGGGTTTCAAAGCAAACTTTCTCAAATAGGTGCCTCCTGTTTCAAATGAGAAGATAGAATTTAGTTTCACTTTACTTGTGCTCTACACAAATGAAGCATTTTACTTTATTACTGAGAATAAATGGTAGCAAAATACAGTTTCATAAGCAAGATAATGAAATGAACACTTCACATTAAAGGAATGGAGCAGTGCATTCCCTGCATCAGCAAGCTCCCAGTGCCTGCTGTCACTCATCCTGCATTCTCCATCTCTTCTGAGGAAGATTGGGAGGATGTGAGCTTTTGTAAGTATTTCAAAAGATGTAGTGAGAAAGGACTTCATTATTCTTTCCCTAAGTCAACTTAAAATTTACCTAGCTGGGAAAACAAGATGGTTAATGGGATTATCCATATCTGAAATACCAGGGATTTTATCTTTTTGGACATTTTTGCTGGTCTGAGTGTTTGAAATCCAAACAATCTGTCTGTCAAGCTGGTATGCAGTTCTATAGAGAAAGAGTTTTAAATCCTGTAGATACTTCTGGGTATTGGGAAACAACCCTCATCTGTGCAAGAATGTATACTTTTCCAAATTCTCTTTTATCTAGACATGCATACAGAAACCTTATTCATTCATGAACTTTTCTAAAAAAAACCCAACTTGCTTCCAAAGGCTTATATCTCAGCTCATGCAAGTATAGAAAAAAAATGTATAGTGCTAATTACCATCTTCTGGGTATTTTCTTTTGAAGAACATATTTTAGATATGGATGTTCTCAAAAGCAAAAGTGTCCTGAAAAAAACTGTTAGACCTTCACTGGTAGATTAATTTTTTTAATTTTTTTTTTTCCAGATCTTCACCCTGAAATTATTTTTTTCCTAGTCAATTTTGCAACAGGAATTCAATTTAGACCAAACTTTCTCACTTTGAACTACAGAGTCACAAAATGCTAGGGGTTGGAAGGGACCTCAAAAAATTATTGAGTCCAACCCCCCCTGCCAGAGCAGAATCACCCCAGATCAGGTCACACAGGAACGTGTCCAGGTGGGTTCTGAATGTCTCCAAAGAAGATTCCACAACCTCCCTGGGCAGCCTGTTCCAGTGTCTGTCACCCTCACCATGAAAAATTTATCTTTACATTTACATGGAATCTCTTGTGTTCCCGCTTGCACCCACTACCCTTTGTCCTATCACTGGACATCACAGAGAAGAGCCTGGCTCCATCCTCCTCACACTCACCTTTTACATATTTATAAACATCAGTGAGGTCACTCCTCAGTCTCCTCCAAGCTAAAGAGACTCAGCCTTTCTTCACAAGGAAGATGTTCTACTACCTTAATCATCTTTGTGGCTCTGTGCTGGACTCTGTCAAACAGTTCCTTGTCCTTGAACTGCAGGGCCCAGAACTGGACACAATACTCCAGATGCAACCTCACCAGAGCAGAGTAGAGGGAGAGGAGAGCCTCTCTCAACCTACTAACCACACTCCTTCCATTTCAATACACCCCAGGATGCCATTGGCCTTGGCCACAAGAGCACATTACTGCTCATGGACATCCTGCTGTCCAGCAGCATCCTCAGGTCACTTTCCCCTTCACTGTCCTCCAACAGTCAGTCCCCAGTCTATACTGATACCTGGGGTTGTTCTTGCCCAGATGCCAGACTCTGCACTTGCCCTTGTTATATTTAATTACATTTCTCCCTGCCCAACTCTCCAGCCTGTCCAGGTCTCTCTGGATGGCAGCACAGCCTGCTGCTGTGTCAGCCACTCCTCACAGTACTGTGTCATCAGCAAACCTCCTGACTCTGCACTCTGTGCCCTCATCCAAGTCATTTGTGAATATATTGAACAGAACTGGTCCCAGCACCAACCTTTGAGTAACTCCACTAGATCCAGGCCTCCAGCAAGACTCTGTAACATTGACCACTGCTTTCTTTCCTTCAACCAGTTCACAATCCACCTCACTATCTGATCATCCAGACCACACTCCCTCAGTTTAGCTGTGAGGGTGCTGTGGGGGATGGTGCTAAATGCCTTACTGAAATCAAGATAAACCACATCCACTGCTCTACCATCATCTGTCCATCTGGTTATGTCCTCATAAAAGGCTATCAGGCTGGTCAAACATTAATTCCCCTTAGTAAAACCATGTTGACCACAACTGTTCAGTTGCATTACAAATCCGTTGTCAGAGTTAAAACAATATAACCCCTATGTTCATGGTGGATTCTCAATTCCAATGTTTTCAAGTTCAAACCCCGTGCTTTTAGGCTACCATGTATTACAGTCCTCCCTGAACAGTTTTACAGTCTTGCTTCAGTGCTGTTGTTTTATGGCTAGCAACTTGGGCTTGTTCAAATATGGTGCTGCTGATGGTCCTTGTGATCACTTAGCCACCAGGGTTAGCTAACCAGGTCAGAGAGTTACACCCTGATTTCACATTAAACCTGCAAGGATTATTTTACTAGAAAAATTCAGTAGTCCAAGACCCAGTCTACCATGAACAAAAGCACTTGGGTCAGCTGGATGCCTTTACATGTCAGTAAACAAAGACTAAGATATTAAACTGTTTTCTTTGTTATAAACAGGAAAATAAATCAAGAACATATTAGTTAAAGCTATCATGTGAAGGTGCCCACTATGTGACAGTGGAAAATGCTTTAGAATTTTATACACAGATAATATCTCTACATTGCAGTGAACATCTTCAGAACACTCACTGCACTCTTGACAAAAAAGGGTTAACAAATTTGATTTGGGGATCAGAACCTAAATGACAATTATAATAAATCCCCAAAGCCACCAAAAAGAAAAAAAAAACCCTCTCATATTTCCACAGCATTTCTTAGTAACACCTATATTGTGATAGCACTTGATGATCACACCAGTCTGACTCCAACTGTGTGAGGTACCATCTGGACATATAATGAATTCCCATCTTTGCTGGCAGTCAGAAAGACAATAAATAGCTGATGGGTGAGATAACAGAAAAGCCCAAGTAGGAACCAGTACTATAGGAGTACTGTCTAAAAAATAAGATGTGCTTAACAAGAACATAAAAGGAAGTTGCATCAGGTCAAAGCAAATATTCACCTTGCTCAGGATCCTGTCTCCGATAGCAGCTGAAAGAGCAGAGGAAACTCATATGCTATGTCTCCCAAAAAACTCTTGTATCTTGCAGCATTTGCAGATCATAGTCTGTCTGAGACAGAGATGGTTTCTATAAATTTAGCAACTCTTAACACGTGCCTCTTCTATTAACCTGTCCCACCCACCCTTGAACCCACATAAGCCCCTGTCACCCAAAGTATCCTGTGTTACACTTCTCAACCACATGTGATTTGAAGAATCGCCTTTTGTTTTGTTTGCTTTGAGCATGACTCCTGCCCACTTCAGCTGTTGACAGTTTGTTCCTTGTATCAGGATAAACATTGAAGAACCAATCCCCCACTTCATGCCATTTGTGATTTTTGTTCTTCATAACAGAATGAACACCAAAGAATCAAAGAACCTCTGTGCCATAACCCCTAGCTTCAGTTAGCAGCAGTGGTGGTAAGATGTAATTTCCTGGCAACTCTATCAGGAGGCAGTTAAAATACTTTGAAAGAGATTTTCTGTGGAAGGATTTTAAAATCCCATTCTACAGACTAAATTCTGCTAGTAATAGCAGGCTTATACAAGAAGTAGTGCAGGAACCCTGCAGGGAGGGAGCAGCCAAACTGCTTAGACCATCATAGCCTTGCTGCAATCCATGCAGTGCCCACCCCAACTCCCCTGCACTCCTTGTTAGCAGTGAGAAAATTTGGATAAAGAGCTTTCTATACCATCTCTTTTCTTCCTTTTTATGGCTACCTGGGAGCCCCATGCTCACTACAGGAGCTTTTCAACATTAGCCCTGAATTCCTCTGAGCTGCCTTCAGCTGTTCCTGCCTCCCCTCGAGCCCACAGATGGGCTAGCTACTAGCCAGCCTTAAATCATCCATGTGACATTATTTATCATGGCAACACAGTGAAGAACAGAATCAGACTGCAAGAACTTAAAGAGGAAAAACAATTTGTCTTTCTCTCTGCAGTGATAGTGGAAAATGTGACTTGAATATTTCTTTTCAATCCAAATGATGACTCCTTCTATTAAAAAAAAAAAAAAGCAAAAAACAGTAGAATTTGTCAATTTATAATGGTCTATGGAAGCTTTTTTTTTTTTTTAATAATTCCTAAGTTTAAAGAGGAAAAAAAAGTATTTTCCAAGACCAAGGGGGTTTATTTCCAAGTCAAGAAGATTTTCATTCTGCTTGTTCCTGCTCTCAGAGAAGTCACAAATAAAATTCTCATTGTTGGGCCAAATCAGACATGGACTGGGACAAATTCAATGACATCCATGAAACTGCAGCATCCCTTACAACACTTGGCAAGAAATGAACAAGGAACCCAGTGGTCAGCCAGGGAGAACTGCAAGTATATGACTAAGTAGAGAGCCAAAAAGCACCAAAGAAATGTGTGTATTCTGTTAGTGAATATGTAATTTTTATTTTTTAAAATATGTTCCTGAAATCTCTGATAGAATAAATAGCCAATAATTGTGCAGCAATTCTTTCTGAATGCAATTATTATGCATAGTCATAAAATACCCTTTGTTTTCAAAATCTAGCAGTCCAGGGCGTATGATTCTTTAGCTCGTTCACGAGCAGAAGTAGAGTTTAGGACTACAACTTTCAAAGATAGTTTCATGAAGAAGAAATGTCATAATTCAACACTAGTATGTTCATCAGTGTCACATCTGCTCCTAAAAATGTCTAGCTTTTAGCTCACAGACCAGCAAAGAATTTCTGAAGAATCTGCTCCTGAGCAGATTACCTATTACTTGGTCCCTGCAAGATTTTTTTCAGAGCCATAAGGATGATTCAGTTCTGGGCCATGCAAGCAAGATTTCTCTGAGCTCACAGGATCCCTGTCTCAGTGAGGATCACTGTCTCAACCTCAAAGCTTATTTAGAAGATATATTTTATCAATGTCCTTAAATAGATGCATTTGCATCAATGGCAGTGAAATACAGTTGCAACATCTGTAGTATGTTCAGACCTAGGAGAGTGAATTATCAGCTTTCAAGAAACGGTTACATTTGAGATATTCCTATGGAAAAAAAGAATAAATAAATGAAGAAAACCTCTCTGGAGACCTTTACCTGAATGCAAATTCTAACCTTCCATGTCTTATCTCTTCAGTCAGGTAACTACATTGCTTTTTCCCTTTCCAGACACAAAATATCTTGGTGACTTTTAATTAATAAAATCCTCAATTTGTGGGCACATTTTCCTTAATTCTCTCCCTTCCATTTGAAAAAGATGCTTGGATGTTGGTGCATGTCCTGCTACAATCCAAGGTAGGTGCCCTTGAAAATAACAAATGGACAAATGCTTACATTGTATATTCAGAAACAGTTTGGAAATCTTTCTGTGCCCAAAAGGTTGGTAGATACTTTGTATTAGAAGCTTCTATTCGAGGTCTTACAAAAATACAGCAGAAAAATAACAGTGCTTTCTATTTCTGAGGTCACTCGACCTTCATTTTATTATTGCCAATAACAAACAGTCCTCTAAAGCTCTATTCGAGGGAGAAAAGCATCTTACTCTCTTCTTTTAATATGCTTTACCAACAGCATAATCTCTTTCTCATCTCTGACTACATAAATTAATTTTCAAGAAGCCGTTAAATCAGGTTTTACAAACAAAGAAGGGATCACAAAAATAGAAAGATAAAAAATTAGCAAAATGCTAGAGAAAGGACCTTTATACTGACACATCAAGATGCCAGGGCAGTAAAGCATCCCTTCAAAACAACATGTGTGCTTCTTTTCAGGCATATGCTTAATCCCACCAGTGTGTACTTAACTCACACTTGCCCTGTTTGGTAAATCTAAACTAGTCCTCAAGTAGTGTAAGGCAACCTGATCTAGATCCCTGAGAGAAAACTCTCCTTGCCTCAAAATTCACAGAATCGGAGAATTGCTGTGGTTGGAAAAGACCTTTAAGATCAAGTCCAACCATTATCTAACTCTGCCAGGGTCACTACGACACCATATCCTTAAGCACCATACCTAGACAGCTTTTAAATACATCGAGGGATGGTGATTCAACCACTTCAGTTGAAACTTCTACTATATTAGGCATATGGTAAACACAAGTTGTTCATACAATTAGCAACGTGGAAGCAGCTTGTGTTAGCTTATTCAAAAAAGCCACCCACATATGCTAATTATATTCTTTTGCATTGTCTGACAAAGAGAAAAATGATGTTTTTAACACTGAGTTTTAATCAGAATGTGATTTTTGACAGATAAAATACTAGTAATTTTTAAGTGCTCACAGAAGGGTTTTGTATACCTGATTTGAAATATCTGTAAGAGCAGAGTATGTCTATATATGAGATAAACTGTAAGCAATCAGTATACATAGTGACACAATATCCTCGTAGGAGACATCCTTTTAGCACCTATATAAGGCGACAATCTCCTCTCACTTATATTAAGAGGCATGGAATCAGCTTCTGGATCCTCAAGTAGAGGCAAAGGACAGAGACACAGAAATGGTCAATCTCTGGGAATCTCTGCATTAAACACTCCATCTACTCTCATTCATTCCAAGTTTAACAACGTAATGGAGGCAACACACCAAAACCCAAAACAGCTGTTCCTCAATATATCCTTGGAATTACTCCCAAAATACCAGTATTTTGTTTAATAGTATTTGCATCTGTAAGTATGCCCAAAAGTCATTCACTGGGGCCCTTAAAATGCATGGGATTGTGTAAAAATTTATGGAATTAGCTTAAAGCAATTGCTGTGGAGATTTACTTCTTTGATTTCTGATTAGGGAGTGTTTAGGTTTTGAGGACTTGCATTTGCTCTTCCGTCCACAATGATAAGGACTCATCATTTTCCAGCAAAAACAAAATCTCTCCCATGTCACAAGAAGACCATGTCACTTGGTGAAGTGCTGATGGGGAACTTACATCAAACCTGCCTAAGAAGGCTGTGACATAGAAACCACATGTGCCAGCAGCACCGATTCAAAAGTACAACCCTGTGAACGATAAGAGATCTGGACTCAAACCTAATGATAACCAGAGTAATGATTTGAAACCAAGCTGCTACTTCTCAGTTTAGCTTTCAAAGTGCTGAGCACCACTCCATTTGGCAACGCTGAAACAGTTTAAATAAAATACAAGAAAATATCTGAAGCACTGTATGCACAAGCGGTTCTGTTCAGGCAAGGACGGAAAAACTCTGGAGACTTTTCCTTTGTCATTGATTTATCTCAAAGCAATTTAGTTTAAATGCTGACAAGAACATTTTCCATTGCATTATTATTCATGTTCTCCCAGTCACGGATATGCATTGCTGTTCTGCTTGGGGCTTTTTTGTCTTTGCTGTTTCATACAGGTTTGATTTGAGAGGGTGAAAAACTAATTAGTAACCATTGGTCCACTCTAAGAAAAAAATCATGTATATTATTAGGTCCTCTTGACTCTGGCTGTTGTACATGTTGTTCACACACTTCATGGCTTTGACAAAGACAGATGCTTGCTGATCTAGAATCTTGTCAGCACTTATATTTACAGAGCAGTTAAAGATAATGACTGTATGTGACCCTTGAACTAAATGTTCTGGTTTTAAAAAGTGAACGAAAAACAAGGATAAGCAGTGTGTTACCATAAATGAATTTGAAAGAAATGGAAAAAAGCTATTTAGAGATCCAGAAAATATTTATACGCCTGATTAATCTCCAGGAATTTGACAAGCTAAACCCAAGCCTCTATGTTTGCAGACTGCAGACAGGTAGTCAAGTGCACAGGTAACATACAGAGTCATTACAGAGCTTACAAAACATCTGCCTGCATCACAAATCACATGGTGGAAAGCAAAAAGGAGGGGCAGCTTCTCCGCTGCAAGGCAAACTGCAGTTGATGTGAGGTGCTCAGTCACATAAGGTGAGCAGTTGTCCTGGTTTCAGCTGGGATAGAGTTAATTTTCTTCCTAGCAGCTGGTATAGTGCTATGTTTTGGATTTAGTATGAGAAGAATGTTGATACACACTGATGTTTTAGTTGTTGCTAAGTAGCGTTTATCCTATGTCAAGGATTTTTCAGTTTCCCATGCTCTGCCAGTGAGCAGGTGCACAAGAAACTGGGGGGGAGCACAGACAAGACAGCTGACCCCAACTATCCAAAGGAATATTCCATACAATAAGGCATCATGCTTGGTATACAAACTGGGAGGGGTTGGCTGGGTGGCGTCAACTGCAACTCAGGGATTTGCTGGGCATCAGTGAGTGGGTAGTGAGCACTGGTTTTGTATATTCTATTATTATTATTATAGTCATAATTATAATTATTATAATTATTTTCCCTTCCTCTTTTTATCCTATTGAACTGTCTTTATCTCAGTTCTCAAGTATTACTGTTTTTTTCCCGATTCTCTCCCCTGTCCCACGGGGAGGGAGCGAGCGAGTGGCTCTGTGGTGCTTGACTGACAGCTGGGGTTAAACTGGAACCACAGTTCATAGTTGACGAGCTGCCTGCAGCCTGGTGGGATAATGTGTCTTACTTGTACCTTGCTTTTGGTGGCCTGTACCCTGGAAAAGCTTCACGACTGCACTGAGAGACACTTGCTGAATGGAAGAAATTATTTTGCTAACAGTAGCAGCCTGGCCCTGCACCGGCCTTTCCGAGGGGCTCTCACCCATGGTGTAAGACAAGCACAGCTCTGACAATACACTCCACCAGCTACAGTGATCTGAGAAGTAGTAACAATATGTGGCCTGCAGGCTCTACTAGAATAATTCAAATCCATGCTCCTCTTGTGCTCCTGACTGGGCCCCACGAAAGCAAGCCACCAATGTGCCAGGGTGATTATCCTGCCACCAGCAGCCATGCTGGATGGAGTGTCTCAGCACACACACTGTGCAGCTCTGGCTGTCTGACAAGCCCTGCATTGGCAACAGTAGGTCCAGTCATATGACAGGAAAAGCTTTCCAGTATTTGGCTTTCTCCAGACAGCAGGAGAACTTTGAAGTGGTTGTCACTGGAAGAAAAATTGGAAATGTCTGCTCATGTGAAGCTGGAAGCATCTGAGCACTGTGAAGGAACAAAGAGCTTGGTGAGATGGTTCCCAATGAGCCAGACTGGGGTTATCCAAACCCTCTGCCTCTGCAGCAACACAGCAGTGTATTTTCCTGCTATGCCAGTGCTTGCTTTTATATGTGTGTTCCTGGCACTGCCCTGGCAGTCTGCCCAGGGGAGTCACTCCCCTTCAGGAAACAAACAGATTGCAGTGTCAGTGCCCATTTGGGCACTGCCTAGAGCTTCCTCATTGCTTTCTGTACCATCCTCTGGGTTTTCTGCTGTTTCTCTTAAAATGCAAAATGGCAACTTGTTGCATCACCACATCCTGCTCTGCCTTCTCCTTGGGCAGTCCAGGCAGGCTCTGCTCCAGTGGAAAGCCACAGGAGAGCTGCTTTCAGCCCCTGTCTGTAGTTTGCAGCAGCCTCGGTTACAGGCCAGGACACCCTTGTGCTGCACCATGTACATGAATAAAACCAGCCCAAACAGCAAGCAGGAAGACCAAAAGGCTGCTCATAGACTTCGGTGGACCTCTAGTAGGCATTAGTATATGTTCTGCTATATAGAAATATTAAGAATTTATTATTCTTCTTTTTTTTTTTAGACTAAGAAGTCATAGAAAGATGGGAAGGTGAACTAAAGGGAGTGATCAGAGTTAAGACAGCATGTTCTTTCCAATTCTCCTGTTCAGAAGGTAACACAGGAGTGCAGGGCCTGGTTGGTTCAAGAGGTCCCATGATAAAAAAATAAAAAAAAAGATGAAAAGTTAGCTGTAGACATGGTGGCAACATTAAGCACATTTGCTTCTGATATTTGTACTAATGTTGTATTTTAAAGACTTATAGTTCTTTTATAAAGAAGGGCTTTGAGCCAGTGCTCCCTCTGACACTAAATTGACAGTCCTACATGAAGACCCAGCCTACATTTGCAAAATGGTATTCTGACCTGAAGTAACCTTTACACCTAAAAGGTTTCTTATTAGCATTTCATAAAACAATTATATGGCAGGCATTAGATGTCTCTTACTTTAATCCACAGAATCATACCACATGTGCATTTCTTTGATGAAGTGCTTGTATTTTTCCTTCTGTCACATATATTTCACATTAAGATCTTTAACTGTAACTCAGATACCCCTGAACTCCATTGGATCAGCACCTGAAACAGGAGAAGTTCTAGCTTAGGGAGCAACATACATTACAAAAAGCACAGCTGAAAAGAGATAGGAGCCTGTATCTCAGCATTTGCCCAAGGAGTGCATTAACTGTGGACAAAGGGTAATAATAACATTAGCTTAATATATTTCCATACTTGTCCCTACTGACAAACAATTCATTCTCTTCTTGCTCCTGTTCTTTGTAAAGCAAATGCAACCTGTTAAATCAGATGCCCTTCATCAGGCAGGCTCCCAAGCCAAGGTGTGCCAACCCCACTGGAAGCTGCACACCACAGGGCAGGGGCAGGCACGAGGGGAGTGGTGGCAATACCTCTAGCCAGCACTGTCACCAGAGACTCCAGCTTTTGAAACCATACTCTTATTCTGGATCTGGATGGAGGCTGCTGCTGTACTTGGTTACATGTGGGAACTTAATTGTCCTTAAATTACTTGAAATTAAAGATGGCAGTTACACCCTTCACCTTAAAAAGATTTTAATTTGATCCATCCCCCTAGCCAGTGCATCTGTATTTGCCCATTTTGGCATATTACTAATGTGTTTAATGGAAATAAACAAAGCCATGTGTTTTACATTAAAACAAACAGCATGAGATCTTGGTTACATGACAATTAATAATTTCAGTGGAATTTTATTTCAGCCTGGTATTATCTTGTGGGTCACACACAAAATCACAAGATAATCCTTCTCTGTGTGTCCAAGAGTTGTTCTGTATATTAGATGGCCCATTATTAATTTAACCAGTAATTTATTCAGATACTAATTAAAAATTGTTTTGGGATGCTTCTGGTAGTGAGAATGGTGAGATTCCTTTTCAGATCCTTCACTTGCAAAGAATAAATCTTCAGTGATTTACTGCTATTCTCATTTCATACACCTCCATATTTATGCGGGACAGCTGCACAACGTATGGTAGATTATTACACCTCTAAAAGTCATTTGTAGTTCAAAGACTTCTTTGTCACTGAGCATGAAGAAGAATATTAGACACTGTGTTAGATGCATAAATAGACTCAGCTGACTTAGCAAACATGTGACTAGCACATTACTGCTCAGAAATTTCTTGTAAAGTATAAGGTATGGAGCCAAAAAGGAAGTATAATGCAATATGTTCTTTAAAGTTACAATGGAACATATGAGAAAGAAAACACAATGCAGTATGACTTACTCTGTAACTAGTCTAACCAGAAAAAAATAATTATAGTCAGCTCTCCATTAATACTGGGTGGATTATCAAATTTGGAAATAAATTATGCTAAGGATGCACAACAGCTGTCTTGTTTCCAAACATGCCAATTAAAGCTGGCAGTGCTTATTAACTCACTCAGGTTCTGCCCTGCTGCTTCCAGCTCTGAGCTGTCACTAGGCAGTTAGGTGGGAAAGCTCTTGGGCAAACTTGAAAGCATGGCACTGAGAACTTCCAGTCCAGCAGAAGGCACAGTCCCCAGCTGCCATCTCACACTGGGCTCCCTTCTGTCACATAAGCAAAGACAGTCCGGGGAGGATCATACTTGACTGGCTGGTTACCAAGGAATATTCCTGGCCAGCCTCAAACAGGAACAAGACTCACACATAAAACCCCAAATTCAAGTCTGAAGATGCACTAATTTCTGTGAAACTGCAGCAGCACTGGAAAATTTTATATCACTTTGCCACAAGATTTATATAGCAGACAAATCTCAAGTTTACACACCAATCCAAACTTTATTCTTCTTTCCTTGAAAAGTGATAATTCTCTCAATGCCATGGTTTAGTGCCAGAGCAGCGCCTTATACCTATAACAGATGCTCTCTGTTAACCTCCCTCCCTCTCCAAAGGGGAAGAGAAAGGGAATAAGGGAAAGACTTAGCATTAGAAAAGGAAATTAGAACAGATTTAATGAAAATTAAATTCACCTTAACAAAATCAAGTCATTTGTAGGTTACAGGATACACAAATAAAAATTCCAGCACTGCTTACTGGAAATGTTCCCCATCTCACTTCATACTGTCATGACAAGTTTTTTGAATATTCAGGTGATGGATTCTAGGTACCTTGTCTGCTGTTTCCCTGTTCTCTTGCCCTATGTACAATGTTCCCATTAAATCTGACTTTGAATAGCTACAAGAGTGCTTTTCACCACAGTCCTTCTGTACTAACCGAGCACTTTGTTCAATACCTGGATTTAGAAGACAGGAGTTGAAGTGTTGTTGGCCTGATGCTAGCACTGCCCAAAGCAGTGAGCAGCTCCTGGGCAACCCAACAGGAGAAATGCACATGCAGCTTCTTTTCCAGAGGGAGATAAAATAGTGTGTGATGTAAACCTCCTGAGACAGTTCTGAAGAAGATGGCTTGGGTAGCAGATGCAGCATAGCTACGTCAGGTGCCTTTGAAGCTTTTCACTGGGAGGTGGACTGGCCAGGTTGCTTCCAGCGTCCTGCCCGGGTCTGGCAGCCCAGTGCTGCACCACAGAAACCCATGACACCCAGAGACAGCATCTTCTTGTGTCAAAGGCTTATACAACCCCTTCCCAAAGCTCTGCCTATACACAAAGGTACATAGTTTTTTTAATAAATCACTACTGTTGTATAATTAAATTGTTGAAATGTTTGATGTCTGTACTAAGGGTTATTGTAATTATTTTAGAAACATTATTTGGAGTTACCAAGAATGAAGAATAATAAATGAAGACTAATAAAATTGGTTGACTAGGAAATTAATTGTAATTATCAGTAGTACAAGGAAAAAGTAATTTCACTTATTAGTAGTCAAGATTTTTATTTTTTTTTTTAATTCAAAACCACCCAGATTGTATAGGGAAAGTTCAGTAAAAATGTTTCAATCACTATATATAAACAATCC
Source organism: Corythornis vintsioides (assembly GCA_025447755.1). NCBI lineage: Eukaryota > Metazoa > Chordata > Aves > Coraciiformes > Alcedinidae > Corythornis > Corythornis vintsioides. The sequence continues at coordinate 147,259 of JAOEGS010011247.1, read as the reverse complement.
ACCACATTTATATCTCTGTAAGGAATGGTGCAATACAGAATTATGGATAGCAAAAGTGTCACCCTTCAGATGTTACTGAAGTGCTTTTTGCTTTATTTAAATAAAACCAGTAGAACCTGTTGTGGAAATAGTTAACCTCAATTTTAGAATCACAACAGGCTTCCACACTTGAACCTTAGACTAAACAAAGCCATCAAGGGGAACAAGATAAGGCCTTAAAGGTTATAGCGCTTGGGATTAAGACAATGTGAAATAAAAACAAAAACCACATTTTCTGAGTGAAGGGAATACTTCAACCCAATGGGGAAGAGCTGTTGCTGAACTATTTTAAGACTAGAGGGGGGGAAGAAAAGAGCAGAATTGTAAAAGAAGTGTTTGGCAAATATTAAAAAAATGCCCTGAAGCTACTTTAACAGATACAGAAAATCAGATGAAGTGTGGTCTTCTCCTGTGAATTTCAAATAATGTTTTCAAAAATCTCTGAAGAAAGAAAAAGAAGACTTCGATGCAGCCTGACAAAACTATCTCAGAAGCAGTCATGAATTCTTGAAGTCTAATGCCTAACTATTGCCTTATTTTATATTCTGCATGCAGAAAAAATATCTTTGATCTCTTTCCATCATTTTAAAATTCTCTGAAACAACATTATTATGATAAAGCCATATTTATTTTTGTTTTCTCATTATGTAAACATATACTGTCATAGTTGGCATTTTTGGTATCAGCTAGTGATTTTTATTATGGCTCAGTGTTTTTACTCAGGCAGGAAAAGTGGACAGAATGTGAGAACTCTGTTCTTACTCAAGAGCCTGAAAGAGGGAGCCCAGCTTTAGGACTACTGGAGCAGTCATATCAAGACAGACTTGGCACATTGGGTTAAAGGTCCTATCTCAGGCTTCAGAAGCAATACCAGTCAATGTCAGGCCCACTGAAATATCTTAGCCAAAATTACAGGGTTCAGTGATCATTTCTCATACATAACTAAAGCAAACAATCATCCTGCTGATCTGGAAAACTTTCCTAAGGCCACCTGCTTGTGTACAGTCTTTTAATCAAGGGGGAAAAAAATAAATCTGTATTAACAATCCCCTTTCTTGCCATATAACAGTGTTCACTACTGTTTAAGAATGAGAGAAGTGGAAAAAAACACTGGGTTTTAGATGTAAAGGGCAGGCTCTTACCATAATGGCAAAGCAGGCCAATACTAATGTTTGGAGTCCCTTAACAACTCAAGCTGCATTTTTAAAAATATTTTTCTTCTTTAAAAGAGAGCAGCAACTGGAGTTATGTGAAGATTGTGAAATTTCTTCAATGATAACATTGTTTTACAGCCAGTATTTTTATTTTTTTAATATATATTCCATTTAATTGGCAGGATTCTTCACAAACTCTTCAGCAGTTTGTTTTGCTTTGTTTTTCTTAAATGGGGCTCTGACAAGCCACACTGGAACAACAAAAGCTGTAGCTGACAAACATGAACAACTGATCTGTAGGTCAGTAACTCTGGGCTTTTAGAGAAACCAGACATCCAAAAGCTATGGACACCCCTCAGAACATGAGCCTAATGAAACACTCATGGATCAAGCAAGATTCTGCTTACTTTAAAAACATTAGCTTTGTTCAACAAAGCAACTGAATTAACGTCCAAATACCGGTTATGACACAATTAACACAACAGTGAGATGGCAATAAAAACACGGCTTTGTACATTCTAAGACCAGTAACTTTAAAAGCATCCCTTCTAAACCCCCAATCATAGGGATGTGGCTGAGCAGGGATTGACCTGCCTGCAGCACTCTGCAGTCCCATCGTTTTACTTGAAGACTTGTCCATAAACAAGAAGGAACATAGATGCCACAAATGAGGGCTACTTGTAAACAGGCTTTCTGTCTCTGCCAGCACCTGCACTGCTCCTAAGAAGTGGTGGAGGTTCTGGGGTGCCCACCGATCCCGCCAGCAGCCTCCAGCAACCCTTCAAGGGCCAAGACACCCCGAGGGCTCACACACAGCTAGAGGTCCTCAAGCCCACCTAGCCTAGCCGGAGGATGCGATCTTCCCCTCGTTTCCAGCACACCCATGCACCTGGGTGCATTCTCCCTTAGCTGAGAAGGTGGATCCCACAGCCCCTGTTGCATCTCCCTGCCCGCCACCCAACTGTCCAGGGGATAGAGCCAAGCGCTGACAGCCATTCCAGCCCCTGCTGCCTACATCTGGGTTGGAGGGGTGAACGGGAATCCTCCATCCCCGCGGGCCGCCGCCACAGGCTGCCCAGGCGTAAGGAGTTAATGGTGACAGGAAGCCACCCCCCGCCCGCCGCGCTCCCTCCAGCCGCCGGCCCTCCCCATGACTCGCTTCCTCCGGTCGACGGGAACTGGGAGGAGTGAACAGCCCCGCGCTACCGCCCCCCACCCCGCCAAGAGAGCCAGCCAGGCAGCCGGCCGCCGTGCCCCTCTGCACGCCGAGAGCCGCGGCCGCCCCCGCGGGGAGGGACGCCACCGAGCCCCGCCGCTGGGGCGTGCCCGCGGGTGTCCGCCGCGTACCCGGCTCCCCGCGACCGGCCGCGTCGCAGCGCCGATATGCCAGCCGTCGATAAACTCCTCCTGGAAGAGGCTTTGCAGGACAGCCCGCAGGTAGCGGCCCCCTGCCAGGGGCCAAGCTGGGGCGGGGGGAGCAGGCGCAGCGCGGCCGCTGCTGGCGGAGAGCCCGGCAGCCCTTCGGCCGGTGTGACGCACCTGTGCTGGCGGTGCCTGCGGGCAGCCCGCTGGGTCTGGCCGAGTCGGTGTCGAGTTGACGCCTCGGGAGGGCCGGGAAGCAGCCGTCCCGCGGAGTGGAAGGGGGTGTCGGCAGGCGATGCAGGAGCGTAGGGCGACGGGGCAGCGGGACCGGCGGGTTCCCGACGGGTGGAGAAGTAGGTCAGCTCACCCTGCCTGTCGGAGCCGGCGGGGAGCGGGGTTTCTGTGGAGGAGGTAAACGGCACCCGTGGGGCGTCGTGGGGAGGGGTTTGGTAGCCTTTTGGGAAAAATAGGCCGTGTGTGCGCTCCCGGGTGCCGCCGGGGAGAGGGCTGCGCCCCAGCGCGGAGGGTCGGGCTGTGAGGGGGCCGGGACACGGCGCCTCTTCTCCTCGCCTCTCTCAGAGAAATCCCTCCTTTGGCCCTTTCCTCACGCTCCCCTGTCTTGCCGTGTGCTCCTTGGCGCTGAGGTCGCCCTGAAGAGTTTGAGGTGTGTTGAGGAAGGGTAGGTGGGAATGGCTTCTGGTGCCCTGGCTTCCCCCGAGGTCCCTGAGGGAAAGGGAGACTTGCACGCTGTGAGTCACCTGGCCCCAGTGACAACAGCAGGCTGGAGGAATGTCACAACCAGCTTGCCTGCTCCTCCCTTCATGCTGAAGGCATCTCAGTGGCAGTAGTACAAGTACAGGGGCTTCCCATGAGCATCGATAAGGTGAAGTGAATCCCACTGAAGATGACCTTGTTCTGAAAGAGTCGTGAGAATGAGGACAGGTGGTTGTCACCAGTTCCTTCCCAACTACAGGTAGGGGAGGATGTTTTTTGCCTCACACCAAAACTGTGTACAGCCCAGGGCAGCGCCCTGTGTCCCAGTACTGGGAGCTGTGATGTGATTCAGATACAGAAGTGACCCCTGAAGACAATGTAAAACCCACAGCAAAGATTGTGCCGTGTCATTATGTTTTCAGGGGGCAGAAGTGTGTGAGACTGTGAGAGCTGGGAAAGGAGGGTGGAAGAGAAGCAAGGGGAAAAGGCTGGAAATATCACAGAGGGGTGTAAGGTGCACTTGAGGACAAAGTGTGGTGCAGATGTACAAAGTAACTGAATCAGGAAAAGAAGAAGGGAGGGCAGGATCAGCATGGATCCTGCCCTGTGTTGTAATCCTGCCTCATCTGATGATGGATTAGAGGGAGGAATGAATAGGTAAGCTGTGGAGCAGATTGCTGAAAGGTGCTAGGAGTCTGTCACAAGACATTTTGAAGGAAAGATTGGACATGCACCTGTCAGGCTTAATGAGTCTTGGGGCTTATCTTAATCACCTCTTTTTATCCTATTTTCTGGATTTCATGAGATTCCATCCCAATAAGAATTATTTGGTATGTTTGATATGGCATATGTGGAATTTCCATTCTTGGAGATTTTCAAACTTCAAGTGGAAAAAGTGTTGCATAACCTTACGTCACAGTCAACTCTGCTTTGAGCAGGGGCTTGGACAAGGTGACCTGCAGCCTTCTTGAACACCTGAACTGTGGTATGTTCCTCAGTTTACCAAAATGTGCTAGATATATTATGAGCAGTTATTAACATTATTCCTATTAATCTTCTCACTGCATTCTGGGCCTGAAGAACTTGACACTTTAGATAAGTGAACTCATTTACCTTTTCAGTCAACACTTCCTTCAGTGATTAAAAATGTAACACTGCCTGAAAGCAGCTGAACAATGCACTGGATTGAATTTGGAGGTCTTCATCTTTCTTATGACCTGAAATTAAAGGCTGTTAACATCTCCTTTGCAATTACTGGAAATACCAGGCTCTGCATAAACAGAGTATTTGCAGGATGTTTTGGCTTGATTTGAATGTTACTTTTTGTTCAAAACCTACAACTTCGGGAGGGACGGACATTGTTTAATTTATTTTGTAATGGCCCTGTGCTGCTAAAATTTATTATTTCAGGCATGAAAATGGGTTTTTCTTTTTTGCAGTCTTATATATTTTTATTACTTTTTTCTCAGGGAGAGTTTTGTATTCACAGTGCTACAGAGTCCCTCTGGGAGCTGGGTGCAACAGAATCATAGAATGTCAGGGACTGGAAGGCACCTGGAAAGATCATCTAGTCCAACACTCTGCCAGAGCAGGATCATCTAGACCAGATCATCCAGGAACACATCCAGACGGGTTTTGAATGTCTCCAGGGAGGGAGACTCCACAACCCCCCTGGGCAGCCTGTTCCAGTGTTCATCACTTTCACTGTGAAAAAATTCCTCATGTTTACATGAAACTTCCTATGCCTCAGCTTCCACCCATTGCCCCTTGTCCTGTCATCCAGCTTCACCAAGAAGAGTCTCGCTCCATCCTCCTGGCACTTGCCCTTTATATATTTATAAACATTGATTAGGTCACCCCTCAGTCTCCTTTTTTTTCCAAGTTAAAGGCTCCCTCAGCCTTTCCTAAGAGAGATGCTCCACTCCCTTAATCACTTTGTTGAAAACTTTGTGGCTCTTCGCTGGACTCTCTCAAGGAATTCTATGTCACTCTTGAACTGGGGGGCCCAGAACTGGACACAATGCCTTACCAGGGCAGAGGAGAGGGGCAGGAGAATCTCGACCTACTAGCCACACCCCTTTTAATACACCCCAGAATGGCATTTGCCCTCTTGGCCACAAGAGCACATTGCTGGCTCATGGTCAGCCTCCCGTTAGCTAGGACCCCAGGTCCTTTTCCCCTTTGCTGTCCTCCAACAGGTCAGTCCCCAACCTGTCTTCTGTTAAAATAGTGGAGCAACCTAAAACTATCTTAAATCTTTGAAATAAGTTTACCAGATTTGAAGCTGGATACTTCAGATATAGTAGAGTCCTGTAATAGGAAGATAGATGAAGCACTTGCTATGTTACAGGAATTTTGCAGAATTACAAAAGTACTGGGTAGTTTATGCCTGCACCTAACATAAGCTGATTAAAGTAATGATAATTAATGTAATGTTGGTTACCTGTACAGATGGAAAGACATTGCCAGTTAGCATCAAACAGATTGGATTTACCAAAGTTAAGACTAAGGATGGATCGTGACTTTGTTAAACAGCCTTCCCTCTTTCATTGTCATGATCTAGCAAACTCTGAAGCCCAGCATTATTCCAAGATACCTTTGTTTCCCATCTCAGGAGCTGTGTCAGCAGCATAATTCTTTGTTCCTGATGATTCCACTAAAAAACAAACCAGGGGAATTTATATCTTTAGGATAACAGAAATCATTATGCTCATTTCCCCACCCCCATTTGCTGCCAAGGATGAGCTAGCAGCATGGAGCAAGTACAGGGTATGGCTGAGTGGGTGTAGACTTCTCTGCCTGTTGTTATAGATGAACACTCACTTGTTTGGTCCGATTACATCAGTTAGCTTTGGCAGTGGCCCTTTAAGAGTTGCTCAAGATAGCTGAGAGTGAATAATACTCTGTAAATTAGCTCATGGAAAGGGGTGCTTTGAATGCAGTCTGACGTTAGAGAAGTAAAGTGAGCAAGCAGTGGTGTTTGACCCAGTGGTCTCAATGTGGTTTCGATTACTGTAGCAGGCAGATATTCAGGATTTTTCACATTCCTAATTATATTAGAAGGAATGTCTGTTACTTAGAGCAAAAGACTGAGAGTCAGGTTTTGGCCGTTGTATTTTAGCACTTCATTTATGCCTCAGTTTACCTGTTCATAATAGAAGGACTAATTTCTATGTGTTTTGAGTAAACAGAATCGTGCAGAGTTAAAGGTTTATATTTTCTGTTTGATTTGTAATTTTAACTACCACCTGTTTATGGTTGTTTGTTTTTCTTTTTAGTATTTTCACTCAGGACTAATACCATTTGCTTTTTTCTTTTGTTGAAGACTCGGTCTTTGCTCAGTGTATTTGAAGAAGATGCAGGAACCCTTACTGAATATACAAATCAGTTGCTTCAGGCAATGCAACGTGTCTATGGTGCTCAGGTAATTTTTCATTTGTGTTTATTTGATGTGGAGTAGAAGATAAATTGCTATTATGATGCTGTTATTTACATGAAAGTTGCAAAGTACCTGCACCTCCTGTGGTTTGGGTGCAGGTGTTTTCTATCTGATATCTCAGCCCTTTCATGCCTTAATGTTCAGAAGAGTCATATGCATGAAAAAGATGTTAACCTGCTTTGTCTGTCTCCAAATAATTAATGAAAGAAGTATTGTGGTATGTCTTTACCTTAAGATACAGTGGAAGGCCAGCCTTAACAGAATTGCTTGCCTAATTGTAGACACAATACATAAATAGGTATTCACACTGATTTTAGGCATCTAACTTCAATGTTCTGACTTACCATTTGGAAGGACCTGTCAATGTCTGTTGATTACAGGGAGAATGTACACTTTGAGTCATATTGAAGTTGAGTACCTGAAGCAGTGAAAAATGTGGCAGAATGTGGGAGCAGGAGCAGAAAAAAGTAACATTTCCTAAAGTACTTATATGACCTACATGACTATTTGAAAGTAAAACTTGTAAGGTAAATCATATCCCATGCTTTGGAAAATGCTATTGTAAATCTGAGTGATTTTCAGTGAAGTCAGGATTCCCATGTGCATAAAACTGGATATTTCAATAGACCTCTATCTAGGTCTTTAAAAACAGACACAAAATCTCATGGAACTTTTTTAAGTGTTTATGTAGGTTAGATCCCCAAGTTCCTTAGAAACATGACCTTTTCTATTATTACTCCAGTAAATCAGAGGATACAAAGATGAGGAGAATGGGGGTATTTTGAATTTAATGGAAGACTGAGTGCCTGATTCTTACATTACCAGGACTCAGTTCAGCTATAAAGCTACTGCAAGTGTGTGTCCGTTTGATGGGATTGCTCTTCTAGGTGGCTGACTTGGGAGAGCCATCTGCATGGGATCTAGGAGAGCATCAGAGTCTTCAATCAGAGGCTTACAGCAGATTTTAGATACTTAGAAAACAATACAGTGCACAGTCAGAGGCCAGAGAGGTGTTATGAAGTCAGCACTGAGAGTCAATAATGGGTGTTTTTGTAGTCACTGAGTTTTAAGAGTAGCAAGAGTATAGGCACATTAGATGGCAGAAATCTGAGACCAAAGAGGAGGAAGGATTGAAATGGATGAAAGAAATAAATCAGAGGCTAAATATGGTTTATGAAGGGTCCATTTTGTAGACTACTTGTCCCTTTCCCCTGCTGATGCCTGTTTAGGGTGCCATTTTAGGAAGCAGTTGCTTTGGCCTCTGATTTATGAAAAATGCTTTGTCTGCTTTTGTTTGGCTCTTCCTTTCCACCTCGGTTTTCAGCCTTCTTGATTTATGGTGCCCCACACTTATGACATTTCCTCTTTCTTCTCACTGTCTCAGCAGATTCATCCATCTGCACTTTGCAATAGTACTGAGTCTACTTCATTTTCCCAGCACTTCTTGGACACTTTTCTCCTGAGCCCTTTCTGCTTCAGATTGATCTAAGTATCCAGTCCCTTGTGAATATTGGATGTGTTCCTTAAAATACCTCATCAGAATTTCATGCCTTTTTGCGATGGGAGGCGCACAGAACTTGTTTAGGTCAAGCTTTGTAAGGATGTGGAGGAGAGAACCCTACATTACCACTGACTTAGGAAAATTCAGGTTTAGTGGCCAGTGTTAGGGTTTTTCCCAAGGACACTGGCTCAACATTTAGTGATCTTGGTGTTGCCACTTCTGCTGTTTAATTCCTTGTGAATCACTGTGAGTTGTGACTTCGGTTTGAGCTTATGTTCTTGTTATGCAGTAGTGGCAAAAAAAAAATGATACTGCAGTATTGAGAATGCATAAAGATGTCATCTTAATTATGTAAATGGAAAATAAAATGGAATGTTTTAGTGTGGTTTGGTTTGGTTTTCCATATCTGTGCTTTAAAAAGTCTTGCTATTTTTGCATGAGACCTAAAATTAGGGCAACATTATTGGTTTTACTTTTTTTTTAAATAAAAATTAATGGGAGTATTTAATTCAGCCATATATGGTGGTTAATTCCCAGTGGAATGGTGGTGTTGTCTAGGCTAGCTTTGATTTCTGACTAATTGTACCAAGCTTTGCAAATATCAATATATCCTTTCCAGGAGCCTTTTCTGATTGTTTCAACGGAAGACACACTTTCTGTCTGAATTCTCCCTCAATATTTTGAGAGGCACATGTTGTATTACAAAATTTTAGGGTTGCAGTTTCTGTTGAAAAAGATTTTTAATGCTGGATTGCCCACTAAACACAAATGGACAGTTAAGAAAAAGCTATGTGCAATAAATATTTCCTTGCTGCCTAATCACTGGAGAGAAAATCAACTTTTGCTGATGTGTTGTTATGAGGCACATTGTCTGGGCCTCAACAGTGGCCTATTGGGAAGTGCTACCAACCCTTTCCATTTTGAGGAAGGAGATTTAGTAGAGAGTGTAACAAGAATTTACCTTTTTACTTTCCTCATTTAAAATTTGTCTTTGCAAAGTAATTTTCATCCCTTGCTCTGATTTCCTTATCTGAAAATGGGAATGACAGTTACTGACCTACTTTGAAGCAATGACCATAAAAATGTCTGGAACCTTGGCCATGACAGTCAGACAAAACAGCAGTGAGTTGTGCCAGTCCACAGTATTGAAAAATTAGTGTTTATGCCCCCTCAAAACAGTTATAACAGTTTAAAAAAATATTAATCATGCTTTCTTAATAATTATATTCAGAACTTTAAAGTTTCCCATGCATCTCAACCATAGTTTCAATATTTTCTGGAGTAGTTTGCTAGAAGTTTTGTGTTTCTTTTGATGAAAACTTAGATTTTCATGTAATTCACACCACCGTAGCTTGTGATCATATAACAATAGTTGATGCTTCTGAATGGATGCTGTGCAAAGTCTCGGGGGACTAGCAATTAGTACCAACTGCATGCTGTTAATTATCCATGTGGATATATGAATATATTTGTTCCAAAACAGTGCTTTCTGTGCAGACAGCAGTAAGTTTGTAAATTGACAGCTCAAGCTGCTCTAAACACTTGGATCAGTGTGTTTGCAAGGAATGTGAGAAATATTTACCCTGAGCATTTCAGAATGTTTCCAAAAGTAGCAATCTTTTGGAACGTTGCTTTTTTATTTTTCCTCCACGTTTTTTAAGCTACAGATTTCTGCCACTTTTCACACATGTGCATTCAAGCAGGACTTGGTTTTGCAAGCCTTTAACTTTCCTAATGACAGTAGGGCAATTGTTAGCATGGGTACATTCGCTGGGCCAGTGAACTGCTGTAGGCAGACCTCTGAAATGGCTTGGAGCTGCTTTTCTCCCAAGAGTGGGAGGAGGGATCTGCAGGGTTTGCTGCCCAGGCACCTGGAACCACTTGATGTGGAGGGGCTGGTGGCACCAGGCAGCAGCTGGTGATGCTCTGCTAGCAGATCACCCTTGGCTGCAAGGCCCTCGACGCGTTACCAAGTCCCTGCTTGCTGTGCAGGATCAGGATCAGGACAGTGTCCTCATGTCTTTGGGCACCCACACCAGATGTAATGAGGTGGTGACTATTTCCCACATGGAATTCTTTAGTAAGAAAGAGGCTGTGTTGCTGCAAGTGTATGAATGTCATGGTTCAGGAGAAGTCACAGGCACCAAATGTATGAGTTGTGTTCAAGGAGTGAGGTTTGGTTGATCTGCAAACCCATGTGTGTAAATACAGTGAAGCATTTTTATGTTTTTTAATCACATAAACCCCATTTTTGTGAGTACATATTATACTTCTTGCTGTAGTTCTCCCATCTGTGTGGTGGTACCCTGAAGTGGTTAGCATGTTAATGGTCTTACAGAGGAAGTTTTCCTTACAGAGTTCATTCTTGTAGTTCTTCCTCCTTGCAAGCAAGCCTTGATGATGTATCTGGAGTTACTGCCATCTGATTTCTATGAGCATTGTGTTCAGCATTCTGAACATTGTATCACCTGAGCAATATGCAGTGCAGAAAGCAGGGACTGTTACAAAGCTTCGTTTGCTGAAGTTGCATGCTGAGGTTTTGCAGTGGTGTTTGAGCAAAGGGTGACCCAGTTTACATTCCTGATTTCCCGTTGCTCTAGTAAATTATTTTCAGAGCTTTACTGTTATCTCCAGTTCTTCATCGTACGTAAGAAATGGCTCAGATGGGATCTTTGCTTGAAACAAAATGCCATTTAGAAACTCAGGAAGCTGCTGCGTGTCTACTATTAGAAGGGATAAACAGTTAAGCAGGTTAGAGGAAAATGAGATGCCGTTTTTTGTCATTGGAAAGAGGTTTCATCTCATTATTCCTGACAAATCTGTCTAGCAGTGTTGGCAGAAGAGGAATGAAAGAAACCCATGCTGTCTTTATCAACATATCCAGAGAACAGCATGGGAATTGTGAAGTGTAATGCCGTTCAGCACCCGTGTCTCTTGAGCAGTTGCCTTGTGACTCCAGAGCCAAATGGGCAAAGCAGCAGCAGCCTCTGTGGCTCACTGCCTCCTATGTGCAGACTCTTAAGGAAACTTGACAATTATGGAATAGTCTTGGGTTATATGTAGTATGTTACATGGCTTTCAGGACAGCCTGTATCTGCCCAGGGCTATTTTAGGTAGTGCTTTATACTAGTGATATTTTTCTTGCCAAATTCCTGACACCTCCTGTCTGCATTTTTCAACAGAGCTGCTTGTTTCATTTTCCCATGTATTGACTTACCTTGGTTTTAACTCAGTAGATAGATGTCAAGCTCTCCCGGGCATGCATAGATTTTCATGTTTATTATGTTGCATAGCTAACACCAAGTTCAGAGTTCTTAGTGGTTCTTGCTAAACTAACAAGTAAAGACTGATGCAGTTTTTCTTTAAATTGCTTGCATTTCCTGTCTGAGGGAACAATTGTGTTGCCTTTTCAAATTAGACTTTTTTTTCCCCTAAAACTTTTGAAACAGTATCATTCAAGTTAGCCTTTTGTAAACTTTCAGCTCTATGCAGAAAACTTCAACAGAGTATGAGATAGGACAGACACTTGCAGTGGATTAGTTGTCAACACTGACTTCAGTGGAACACTGTACATATTACTGTTCTGTATGCATTGTAATTTGCATCATATACCTCTGCACTTCCCGAGGTGTGCTCACCATATGTTACTAATAGAGGTAAGCAGAGCATTATCACATGAGAACTGATGTATTTACAAAGGCATAGGAGTTGCTTTTAATACTGCCTATGAAGTTGGAGTTGTCACCATGCCTGGAAGCAAGTTAACTTTGCACAATCTGAATGCTGTAAGGAGGCATAACTGCACGGATGCCTTGCTGATAGTAATTTTTTTTACAAGCAGCTGAAGCAATTCTGTATCTGCTGAATTAGCCATCCCATTGTAGCTGCTTTTTCTGTTTTACAGTAGAGTTTTGAGTAGTGCCTTCCATTTCTTGAAGCTATTAGATGACTTTTTTCTGGGCCTTTCACGTTTGTGAGAACTGAATGCCATGTTGTATATCAGCAGCAGGGAAAAACATATGTTGGCCTGATCTTGTAAAGTGCTGGGCAGACTGATCACCCTGGTGAGGTTTAGCTTTTCTCACCCTTGGTTTCATGTTTCCAAGCTATTTAATATGCAAACTTAAGCCTGTAGGACTGTAGGAAGATGACAGTACACATGTAGACAGAGCTGCATAAAACTGTAGTATCAAGACCAAGTTTTTTCTATGTTGTGCCTGACTTTGAAAGTAAATGTGTTCCCTAGTTGTGAAACACTGAGAAGGCTGCAGCTGCCTCATGGGCCTGCTCCTTCAACCACCTATCTGTATTTTTTTTTCGTATTTATGAGGCATTAAGCTTTCTGAGATGTAAGCCAAATTTTACTGTGTGTCATTCTGTATGTAGAGGCTGCACAAATAAATTAACTTTACCAGTATCTTGCTTGTTTACATGAAGACTTTGGCAGTTATGTTTGTTGGTTACTTGCAACTTGAGTTTTTTAAATGCCAGCTTTAGCTGGAGTAGGAAAGTAGCTTTGCAGAAAGTTTCATTGTATTGGGATTGGAATTGGACATGCTAGAATAGCTCTTTGTTTTTAGAAGTTAATTTATAGCTCTACTTAATCCTTTACATGCCCTCAAATCTGGAGTCTGTTAGATGACACTCTAGAAATATCTTGACTTGAATGTATTAGCCCTCAAGAGTTTATTTCTGAAAAATACAAAAATAGACCCTAAAAAGGGATGAGCTGCATCATTGGTAAATGGTTAACAGTGGCATGGAGATTTTATTACAAGTGGGTTACAGAAAAATCATACTTTCTTCTGAGGATATGAACATGTTGGTGAATAAAGCTGGTAATGAAGACAGTAGAATCAACCCAGAAAAATCACATGCATTTATTCTGGCACTGGATTAGAAAATAACAGTTGGACGTTTGCTTGCTGATTTATTTGAAGGCAGGGTTAGGGTTATTACTGAAATAACTTAAGAATTAAATGATGTTTTTTTAATCTGTTGGGTTTTCGTTTCTGGTAGATTAATGCTAGCTTCAAGACACCACTTCCATTACCTTATCTCTGTGGACTGGTGTTAAGTGAAAACATTCTAAGAATGTTTTTGTAGGGCTAGCATGCCCTAGCATTCAAGCCAAGGTTAGCAAAGAAAAAAAAGCCAAGACATCTGTAGTCACAGCCGGTTGCTTGATACCTATTTGCTACAGTCCTTTCTTCTTTCCTTCTAGTATGGTTTTTTGCATTAATGTTGCAGTGATGGCTTCCCTACTAAGTAAAATCTAATGAAAATGAATGTATTTGTGTGGCCTAACACTGGCTAATGTTGCTTTCATTTAGAATACTTGTATTTCTGTTCAGGATTATGTTTGGTTTCTGCCTGATAAAAATGATCTCATCAGTAGCTCTTCTACTCCAGAAATGCTCAGTGAATTTTGAAATGTTTATGTGGAAGAGATGTGAGCTGGCAGTCAGGATTGTATAGGAGCTTTTCTTTTACTTTGGTATACTGAATTTCAATCACTTTAGGGTAAAATAAGTGACTGTTGCTGTATTCCATGAGAATGTCTTGGAAATAGATTAAAACCTGTTAAAATAATTTGCCTGGATTTAGTGGATCTGTCAGTTGAAGCAATTCAAATAACTTTTAAGTCTTGAGACTGATTAGTACTGGGGGAGGGGGCAGAGAAGGCTGATTAGGAAGAAATGGGAAGAGGATTAAGCCACACTTTCCCAGATCAGTGTGCTTAGTGATGCAGTATTACCACTGGCTCAGCAGAGCACTTTGCCTGCTTCCTGTTCCTTATGCAGTGTGGCTGTGTTTCCATTTCTTAGCTGAATTTGATTTGTTTATAACTGTTGGGGGGAGGGGTTGGGTGTTGGCATAGATTTTTAAATTTTATTTTAAATTTTTTTTCCTAGTGATATGGTGGATGAATTTTGTACTTCTAATGATGACAAATTCTGGCCGAGGTTGGGAGGGAGAATGAAGGACTGGGGATTAATTCTTCCCTGTGGGCAGCGATTGAGTAACAAGTTTGCTTGTGGTGTTCTGACACAAAGAATAGAGCCTATACACGAAAAATGTGACCTTTTGGCATCAATGGGATATGTATGAGTGATGTGTGGGAGTGTCCCAAAATCAGCCCCAAATTCTAAAGTCTATTTTATGTCAGGCCCTTCCATCAGTTAGTATGCTGTGAATGTCTGCTTGGGGTCTATATGTGACTGTTGTCATTTGATCATACACTTGATGTGGTGATGTGAAATGACACCCCTTAGAGACCCTCAGGGTTTATGTATCCCTCTGTTCTCCTGTCACATACTGGACACTGCTCCCGGGAAGTGATCACTGGAAAATGCTTCTTCCACACAGCTCTTTGCATTGCCTGTTCTCAGACTGTCCCACACAGAGAAGTAATGATGCTCTTTGATACTCTTTGGGTATTGGGTGAGGAAATTGAGAATCTGGTAGTTTTTAAAGGTGAAACTGACAGAGGCTTTGAGAGTGGCTAACAAAATATTAGGATGCTTTGGTGTCAGCCCATTATTCTGAAGCATCTTGCAGTATTACCATGTTTAAGCCAGAAGCATTTATTTTCCAAATTCAGAAGAGACCACACAGTTGCAGTTTGTAGGAATACATGAACTAAAACAAAAAGGGGAAAAAGAGGCACATTTCTAGCACTCATTATATTTCAAAAGGTTACTCTTGCTCTGACCCAGATGTACAACTGACAGATGGAATCACAGTTGCTGTGTGAAGACTTCATCTTGCAGTTCTTACTCAGCTCTGTCTTTGAGTTTGTGTTCATGGAAAAGATTCTAGATGTGAGAACTTCTGCTTCATTTTTGTAATCTTAAATTCATCTCTGGACTCTCCCCACACGCTTACAAACAAGCAAACCCTTTTAATGTCATCAGTCCATACAGGAGTCTCATCTTTCCTGTCATCAAATGATTGCTTGCTGGCTCCCACTTTGAAGGTGGCAAAGTCTCTCAGTTTTTTACAGCCTGGGGTCAGGATTCCTGTCCTTGCCTGAGCCTTATAACAGGGTTTGCTAATTTATTGTAAGACACAACATCCTTTTCCATCCACCACCTTGGGAAATAAATGGCAAATGTGTTTGTAAAGCTTTTCTATATTAAAAACTACACAGTCTGCATAACCAACCTGCAAATCTTACATTAATTCTTGGTATTATTATTATCTGAAAGTGTAATGCTCTTTATTAATTGGTCTGAGACAAGAAAAGACTAATCCATCATTGTGAGGTGAGAATAGTCATGGGGTGCACATGATCTGAGTTTGGACCATAGTTGTGAGCCCTTGTTTGTACTTTGGAAGGTCTCTGCTCTCTGGCCACCTGTGAGTATTGCCACCATTGTTTTCAGTTGGTCAGAATTAGCTCACCCGTCTTTTTCTGGCTACACAGTTGCTGTTGCCTGGGCTGTGGCTACATCTTTTTGTTCTTTCTGAGTACTTGGACATACAGAAGGCTCTGGCTAAGTGTTTGGGCCTTGCTGTGTGCACTGACCCTCCTTCCTGGCATGCCAAGGTGCTGAAGAAGCACCAGGCTGTAATGCAGTATGTCAGGGGTGGCATCAAGCCAAAGTAAAGGGTATTTCAGAATTGCTGGCCCACATAGTTAACTGTGCCATGCTGTGTGTGCACAAAAACTCTGTCCCAATTTTAATGGTTTTCTGTACCAGCCCCAGAATAAAGAAGGGTGCTATGAAAGCCCTTCAGAGATCACTCTTTATGGCCTTAGATATTTGGAGAAAAGAATAGATTATGGTAAGGTTTAAAATTAATTTAAATGCTAAGTGAGTAGTTTTCTGCATTACTGAGAAAGGGAAGGATTTGACAGGGGTTAAGACAGATCCAAGTTAGCCTCTTTTCTTTTTTTCTTTTATTCCAGTTTAAATCATTAGGAACAAAGCAGTTGCTATATTGTTAGGAATTTATTGAGGAAAAATTAACATATCCAAATGCTTGACATATCAAAATACTGGTTTGGGGTTTTTTTTTCCAGCTATCAAGCAAAATTATACAACCTCCCTGCACGTCTTTCTTTGTGCAAGCACAGCTTAAGGATGTGTGTCCTTTCTTTGGCCAGTTGAGCCATACTATATGCTGGTTTTTACTCCTGTATCAACTCAAAAGCACTGTAATTGCATCAGTACATTCACTGAGCACTGAGTACATTCACTGGCTCTGTCTGTTGTAGATATTTGGGAAAGAAGATGAGCCAATATGAAAGGTTTTTATGCTGGTATGACAGTTTACATATTTGAGGTTGTTCTAGTTGTGTTGTTTTAGGGAATGGGGGGAAACACAAATCTAAACCCCAAATCCTAGGTCTATTTGACAGTTAAAATGAAACTGCTTTCATTAGCCCTGAAGCTTCTGTGTCTTTACTGCTTCTCTATGCAGGTGTTGTGGGACTGGTTGTTTACAAACAACTAAATGCTTGTGTAAGTAGTTACAGATTCAGTCAAGAAGCTGCTAACAAAGTAGTAGTAACAGCAGAGATCAAGACCTTTCCTTATTTATATTAACATGATACTTTTGTTTGTAGAATGAGATGTGTCTTGCCACACAACAACTTTCCAAGCAGCTCCTTGCCTATGAAAAGCAGGTAAGTTCAACATATGCCTTGGATTTCTCTTCAGTCTCAGCACTTGTGAAGAAGTTTGTGTAGTTTCCAGAGTGCTTGGGACATGGGTTTACATGGTTTCATATGAAGGCTGTTGTAAAATTTCCCAGCACGTTCAAGGGAGTTGAGTTGCTTCTGAAAATCTAAAAAAAGAAAAAAGTTGCAATATGTGCATTAATAAATGTATGAAGATTAAAACCAGTTTATACTTATTGTATGGTTATTAATACATATTATTTTTTACATATATTAATTGTATTCTTTAAAACAAGCATAATAATAAGCAAACATGCATTCATGCTATGTTGTCCAAAGTCCATTAATTTAAAACAATTAGGGTAAAAGAACCTGTGTTAACAAATGACTGTTTTGCCATTTAGTTTTATTATCTATTGCATTTTTAGGAGTGTTCATTACCTTTGTAGTAAAACAGACTGTATTTTGTACTTACTTATATACTGAGAAAAATGTGTTTCTATTTTCAGCATTTTGCCCTAGGTAAAGGAGATGAAGAAGTGATATCCACTCTTCACTACTTTTCAAAAGTTGTGGATGAGGTAATTTGAATTGGCAATATTTTCTTTTTACAATGTAAACTATTGGTGGTTGAAAAACCACCTTTGTCCTTTTGATTCTGAGCCTTTTCCACTGAAGGCTAGATTGTTCCTGGGTTTTATAGAATAATTTAATTGGAGGGAAAAGAAATGTAATATCACCCCTTTGTAATTTTTAGAGCTGTTTCTGTCCCTTTGTCCCACATGCTGTCCTTGGTGCAGAGCTGAACTGCCTAAATAGAGGAATTAGAAAAGAGACTGAAACAGGACATTTTATCTAGGCTGGGGCCATGTTTTCATTTAAATCCAGTTTTTAAGTGACATTTACATTTTTAGGCTTTAAACACTGCAATTTGAGCCAAAACGTGCCAGGGCTGAATGCAGGGCAGCTGTACCTTAGTGTCAGCTGCAGTTTAGTTGCCATGAGAGCAGGTAACCATTAGGAAAGATGTTCTGGTCTGGCAGTGGGACTGAAACCCTGTGGTGCAGCTACTAGCAAAACGTGGTTAACAAAGGCTAATTACAGATTAAATCCTGTTGGGTTAAGTATTTAGCATTAATGGTCAAATGAACTGCTGTAGTACAGTATGTGAGAACTGAAAAGTTCTTGGATCCTTGGAAAACACCAGGCAGGAAAATCCCCATCTGTTTCTCATACCTTGACAAATGCATTTTAAGCACTGAAGTACACTGAATTATGTACTATCCTTTGTTTGCCTTCTGGGCACATATGGCAGGTGTGCTGCTTCAACAGCTGTAGAGTGCAGGGGTTTGGGGTTTTTAAAAATGTATTTACACTGTCTTAGAGCATTCCTCTGTTCTGTTTCAGCTCAATATTCTTCATTCTGAACTGGCAAAACAGCTCGCAGATACAATGGTCCTACCAATAATACAGTTTCGGGAAAAAGATCTCACAGGTGAATTTCAAGTGTTCCTTCTTGCTTATTTCACCAGAAACAGTGACATAAGGTCATGTAATAATTCGTTCTTTGTTGATTCACAGAAAAGTTTTTTGTGTTGTTTTCTGCTAGAGAGTTTCAGTGACAGGTGCATGCTGTAACTCAGGCTTAAATAGTGTGAGTTCACCACAAAATGTTTTATGCATATGGTGCAAGTTTGAAAATGCACAGCTTTGTTATTTGTTGGGTCACTCTATTTTTGTGCTAGTGTAGTTGTACTAAAGCCATTGATGTTATAATGGCCTAAAGAAGAAAAATTAGGAGTTAATCTGGCTTGCAAACAATATTTATCCCACTTCTAATGTTTGGGTTTGTTTGAAAAGCACAAGCTGGAAAGCTTTTTTATCTTCAGAATTGAAAAAAACTTGTAACAAATCATTCCACTTTAAATCCTTGCCATCCAAGGGTAGATTTGAGTAACCTGATTGCACAGAAATTCATTACTTAAACAGTAGAGCAATAATGCAAAGATTTGGTGTAATTTCAGAAGAAGTTCAAAATCAAGGTCAAGGACATCCCAATTTACTAATTCAACAGAAACATGAGGTTTTACTGCAGTGCTGCTGTGTTTTGTTTTTCAAAAGCCCACTTCTCTATTCACTAAGCTCAGTCCTGTTTATGTACTTTTTAAAGACATTATTTTGATGTGAGACAGCAAAGTAATGACTAGTTAAGGTATCTTATAACATCTCATTTGAAATTGTAAAGACATCAATGGATGTCTTGTTTATAATATAATGTCAGCTATAAAGAAGTTTTTGGATAATAAGATCTTGGTTCTATCAACACTTTCTCACCTCTTTAATGTGGCTTCACTGATACAGTGTTTCTGCTCTCATCTTTATGGATTCTGCCCCCCTGTTCATAAAAAAAGACATAGAAAGAAAATACAAGTGAAGCCTGCAAGCAAAGCCTCAGCTTCTTCATGACAAAAAATGAAAATTTCCTCAGCTTCCCTTGTTGTCAAAATCTTTTTTGTTCCATCCATTTTTCTCTGATAGTCTGTAGAACAGCATTTTTAGTAGAGACCTGGCTGTATGGAAATTTCATCATGGGATTAAATGAGGCAGATTAACTGTGTTGTTCTTTTTACTTTTGATCTTGTTATGCATATGTACTGAGTGCTGTAGAAAACTCTAGGTACCAGTTAGTCACCCGGGGAAGAATTTTTACCTTTCAGCATTAGAGTCATGAGGAAGTGTTTTGGGGTGAAAAAGGTGTCATGAAGCTGATAAAGATGTAGGTTGTTGCAAGTAATCAGAGGCCACAATGATGTTGTAGAATTTCACCTTAACTCTTTTCACAGTTGCATGATGTCTATTCTTTTGAACGTGCTTTCTCTGTAGCTTTTTGAGAAGGGTTCTGCCAGTTGCAGCATACATTGGTAAGGATACTGAAAGGAGCTTGTACCTAACACTTGGGAGAGTTGCCTGTTCACTTTCTCTTCCACCTGCATCAAGAACTCATGGCCAGTGTTATGTCAGCATTGTAGGCAGCAGTGAGATGTGGTAGGTACGTATTTCTTTCACAGAGAAACTTAGCAAAAAGCATTTTCACATACAGGAAAGGAACTTGACAGTAATATGTCTCTGGCACTTGGATTTCTTGGTATCACATAAGCATTGTCAGGAAGTTGTTCACAGTTGCTGATCTTTCATGACAGTGGTCTCTTTGTACAGCTGTACTGAAATGGTGCTTCTCTGGGTAAATTGCACTAGCAGATAAGGAGTCTTTTTCATAGTGATAACTTGCTTAATCAAGTAAACTCATTCTGCTTTAAATTTGCTGTCTGCTTCCTTTAGCAGCTGATCTGGTTTATTATTTTCAAGACAGGTACAACTCACATCGTTACTTTGAAAAGATTAGGATAGCAGGTATTAAGTGTGCCATAAATGGTCTTAGTTGAACAAAATGTGTTTATAGCTAATTTTACTTTGAATATTTTATTTCTCTTTTCCAGAAGTAAGCACGTTGAAGGATCTTTTTGGCCTTGCTAGCAATGGTATGTTTCCATGTTTTCTTTGTTTCTAATGGTGCACACCTGTTCTGTCACAAGACATTTTTAATCTACACACACACAGCACATTTCTAAAAGAAAAAATATTCCTTGTCTACAGAACATGACGTGTCCATGGCAAAGTATAGCAGGTTACCGAAAAGGAAAGAAAATGAAAAGGTAATGAACATGAAGGGGAAAAGTAGAAGTTTTTATCAGCTGTCCTGTCTGAATCATTGTTCACCTAAAGAACTTAAGATAATTCATCACTTAAATTCACAGTAGCTCAAGAGTACTTGTGATTTCATTTCCAAGCAGACACAAAGCTTTGAAACAGCAATTCAGCAAAGTTATACCTGTTTTCTCCAAGTTAGGCAAGTGCTCAAGCATTGTGCTGAACTAGAGCCCTTGAGATACAGGGGAACTCTTCAGACACAGGCAATCCAAACAGCTGTAAATAGATTTGTATAGGCTTACTGTTGTACAGCTGATGTGATGATGCTGTATCACCAGATGCAATTCATTGTGAACTATCATGAAGCCTTGTGTCTGCTCTTTGTAAAGCTTTCAGTTTTTTTCACATCTACTTTCCTGCTGAATTTCCCTGTATGGATTGTCATTCTTCTTACAGTACACACAACTCTTTTTGTGGGGTTGTTCTACGTTGTTTCTTCTTTGTCCACTGGACCTCTATTCCAAAATACATCTCTGAATGTTGAAAAGCATGTCAGTTGCCCTGTCCTAAGTGTGCATCAGTTCTATAGGATGGTTCTTCAAAGGAGATGTGTTAGAAGAGGATGGGGTACAGTATATTGTGAATTATTCATCTCTGAATTCTGCACTTGCAGGCTTGTGGTGTCATCTCATCTGTAAATAAATTTCTTGCATTGAGATGAGATTCAGAATTTTAGTTGTGGTAGTTCTGTAGTTTATGGTCACAGAGATTCCCCAAATGGTGAAGTGTCTTGCCAGAGAAGGTCTTGAAGTACTTGCTTTGGGTTTTGGTTTTCCTTTCTTAGTTACTCATCCTTCCTTTTAACGAGGAGTAGTTCTGTAACGAGAGTTGTTTAAATATAACTTGCCAATAATCAGCAAATATGCCCATATGCATAGTAACACTTTGCCAATCTATATCAATTTTTATTCAGCTTAAGACAGAAGTGGCAAAAGAAGTGGCAAATGCAAGAAGAAAGCAGCATCTTTCATCTCTGCAGTATTACTGTGCCCTGAATGCTCTGCAGTACAGGAAGAGAGTGGCAATGATGGAACCTATGTTGGGATATACACGAGGACAGGTATGGATAATAAAGCCTCTGTATTACTTAGACATGTCCCTGGGAATAGTAAAACATTGTAGCTCTGGATTTTTTTATTTTTTTTTTTTATTTTTGAGAACTGAGAGATAATAATGGGGGCAGAGGACACATTTCTTTCAGGTTGCCTAGATTCTGACAAAGGGTTTTGTTAATGGCAGATAACTGAGTATTTAGATATTTAGGCAATGGTCCAATAACAAAACCAAAAAAAAGCACAAGTCACTTATATACAAAATCAGCCTGGGGTTAATTTCTTCCCAGCTAAGCTATCAGTGCAGCAGCTTTTACTTACACTGTTTACTCTGTCTGCACAAACTCTCCTATGTAGCAGTTCCCTTCCTGGCACATAATGTTCAGCATACTGATGAGGAGTGTACACGAGAGGGAACAGAGCATGCACTGGAGAACTGGAAGGACAGAACAGTAGAGTGGATTGAGCATAAGGCTGGCAAATAATCTTTGTAGTCTTTATTCTGCCAACAGTTTGGTAGAGCATTTCTGAAGTCTGTAAAATGTGGCAGTAATACTGATAATCTGACTCACCAACGTGGCACAAGGATCAACAAGGTAGTATTTTCACAGCACTTGATTGCCATTGCAACTCGTTTTAAGGGTCTGTCATGTTTTGATGTTGACAAAAGAAAGCATTTGGAAAATGAGAATTGGGCTGTGAGAACATAAAAAATGGATACAGTGCTCTGAGATTGCAGTGTGGATGGATCAGCATCTCCATCATCCTGTGTCTTTTGCAGATCATGTGCCCTATATAAAATAGGTAATAAATGAGAAAAGTCAGTTTCCCCACTGTGAGAATTCAGGCTGCTTCTCTGCAGCTCTACTAAGTGAAAGAACTGCATTGGTGGCTTCCTTTGCTGAAATCCAAACAGAACTTACTTTCCCTGTATTTTATATCTCGGGGATTTATGCAGGGAAGTTGTGGGTTGTCATGGGAATGACTCGAGTAGCCATAAGTCCACTGATACTGGATATAACTTAACCTTGTAAACTGTCCTTCAGCCCAAGTATTTTTTTTCTTTATTAATCACTCAAAACATGTGTCTCATATTTCACATTTCCAACAAATGAGTGGGCCATAAGGATTTGTTTGGAAGAGGTAGTGGCTATTACAGGATTTATTTAACTGGAAACTGACATCAGCATCTGAGCTAGGTATGTCAGTCAATCCTCAGTGGAATTTAGAGCTCTTCCCTCCTAAAGCAGGCTTCTGAAATAGAGTAGGTTCTTTGAGAGAGAACATGCTTTCTCTCCTTTGTCTGTGAAGGGAGTCTGTGGTTGAAAGTGTGATTGCAAAAACCTGAGCTCCAGGTAAGAGGAATTCCATATCCCAAGGTCAGGGAGAAGGAGTGGAATCACAAGTAAAATTGGATGAAATCGCTATTAAATGGCTTAAGAGCCAAGAACTTGCCTTTATGTCTCTTTCTGCATTAGTTCACTGATTTGGGTGGCTTTTTGTTTTTTGTTTTGTTTTGGGTTTTTTTTAAGCTAATTAATTACACTCACACACTAGGCATGTCCTTGTTTCACACAGTTGTCACTAAGTCCTAATGATGACCATGTGCCCCACAGCAGATAATCCAGGGTCAGGTCTACAGCAAGTGCTCTGCTGCTGCTGCATGCCTGCTGAGCTATACCAGCTGAATGAACTATTCTTCTGTCACAAAATGTGCACTTTGGCCTAAGTAATTTTTTTTTAGCTCCTTAGGGGTTGCTGTAAAGACAATCACTGCAAGCTGTTAATTTCTGCCAAATCCAAGAGAACTTCCTGTATCTGTTGTTTGATTTTTTTTTATTTTTTTTTTTCAGATTAACTTTTTTAAGAAAGGAGCAGAGATGTTTTCCAAAAGAATGGACAGCTTTTTGTCATCTGTTTCAGACATGGTTCAAAGGTAATGCAATGCTTTTGTTTCCTTTTGGCCTTCCATTGAATTCTGAGCAGTGGTGCTTTAACCTTCAGTGCATACCAGAGAGTGTCTCTCTTTCTTTCTTGTGAGTCTCCTTCCATGCTTGCATAGTCTTGTGGGCACTTTCTGTTAAAGCATCAGGTGGAAAGGAGGTGTTTTGTACATCTAAAGGAAAAAGCTGTCAGTGTGCTGTGGAGACTTTTTACAGTATGGTCAGGAACTTTATACTGTAAAGTGTTCACATGTGTTTCTTATCATTGACTCAAAGTTGTGTAATTTGGGCTTCAAGTGGGTTAA
Organism: Corythornis vintsioides; assembly: GCA_025447755.1. Lineage (NCBI taxonomy): Eukaryota > Metazoa > Chordata > Aves > Coraciiformes > Alcedinidae > Corythornis > Corythornis vintsioides. The sequence continues at coordinate 123,353 of JAOEGS010011247.1, read as the reverse complement.
CAGAGACCTAAAGTGCATTCTGAACTAGAGGTGTGTGTACTTGCTGACTCTTCTGTAGTAATACTGTAACAGTAATACATTAACCTCTCAAATAAGGCTTTAGGGCCTGGAATGTTTGATTTGTGCCTACACAAGGCAAACAAAGCTCCTCACCCTAGGAAATGTGTTCATTGCATCCACTGAGTTCAGCCTGCTTTGGCTAGGTTGTTATTCCAATAAACTGCTCCACTTTTATACTCCTAATTTTGTGATTACTTTTTCTTACGCTCTCCCCACATCCATCCTCTACTTGTAGTGAAGATTAACGTGTTCTTTATTATTAAGTCCCTGTAAATGTAAACTTTACATTTGAAATGTAATCATATTAGAGAGAGCATGAATCTCTTTTTTTTTCAATAGCTGGAACACCAGATTAAGTCCTTATTTTGTTGCTTCACACTTTTTAGATTGGACTGTAGCCAAATTGTTACTTATTCTGACTCTGTTGGTGTTTGAAACAACAAGTCCATGTTAATTTGAGAAGTGTTTTAAGATACCACCCCATATAGTAGATGCTTTCACTAGATAATTCATTACTTCCTGTACCTTTATACTTACCTCTATATCTTTTCACTCACTTCTGAAATAGATTCCTCTACAGTCTACCCAGCACTTGTGCAGACTGGAGGACAGATTTTAAACTCCCTGGAAATAGTGCCCTTTGTTTAGAAAGGCTTGAGCATCTTCCTTGTGCCTTATAGGCAAAGTGAGTATGCTGCCATTGGGTCCTCACTGTAGAATAAACCTCGTTATACAAAATCTGATGGATTTGACTTCTGGATAGTACACAGTAGTGAGTGGAAGAGAAGTTAGGCTGTTCTGTTGTTTTGCTGAGTCTGTTTTTCATGTTTTAAGTCTGTCACTCAGTAAAGCTTGAAAGTGCAGCTCAAATCTCACTGGTACAGGAGTGAAAAAAAACAAAAGCAGCTTGCAAAATTCTCAATGATACTGTGCATCTTAGCAATTACTGACACAGGATGTGGCTTCATGACAAGATTACACAGCCACTAAAAACCGTGTTGCCCACTCTTTTCCTCCTTCAGTGCTGGGGATCACAAGGCCTCAGTGAGTCAGATTTACTTGCTAATCAAGGCAGAAGTTTGTAATTTGTCAGATTTGTTTTCTCAGAGTGAGCTGATGAGATTCAGTGTGCAGCTACAGAATTTCAGCAGTGATGTAGACTTGCATCTGTTTAAGCTGATTGTGAAACTATGTCTTCATATTTAAAAGTATTTATACAGTGAATATTGCTAACGGTGTAAAAACATAAGAAAAGACAGATCACTAAAATATTTTCAGTAACCAACTGGTCTAATTGCCAGACATGCAATTAGCTTCAGAATTGCCATCTTCCTACCTTGGAGAAAGGAGAAACACACCTTAGGAGGAGGAATCCAGTCTCAGGAATGCAAAGGTCCCAGGGCAGTTTTGTGGGGAGCAACTTGTGGTGCAACAAGAACGACTTCTCAAAAGGTTAATTGAAGTAGCACTTACATAAAAAGTAACAGCACCGTGCTATTTTACTTCAAAATGACATTTAAATAATCCTTTTTCAACATTATCATTAAATGTCAGAATGGCACTAGCTTGCAAAATATGGTCTAATTTAATTCAGATCTGGTATTACTCAGCCTTTATAAGTCAGCCTCTCATATGACTTGGCTTGGTGGCAAGATGCACACAGCTGGTCTTAGTTTGGTGGTGATGTAGGAGCTTAGGAAGTCTCAGCTTTCTAAAGATGTGGGAAAAGCTGGAAATAAGCTACCATGAAGGAGACCAACACTATGATGCAAGACTCTTCATCTGGCCAGGCAGATACTGCTTAGTGCTGACTTAATTGCAGCACTGTATCTTTAGATTACTTCAACAGGGTATCACCAGCTCCTACAAGTTGAAGGAGAAGGGGGCAGAATCATATTTACTTGCCCTGTACTTTTCCCCTGGCAAAAAACCTGTCAGAGGCAGGATAGTGGACTACATGGATCTTGGGACCTGCTGTGTATGGCCTGTGTCATGTACTCGTGTTCTTCAAAAGGTAATCACCACTTGGGCAGGAAGTAGGGCAAAAATTGTTTATTGGGTAGGTGCAGGTACTTTCTAAGGCACACAATGACAAGTATTATGTTCACACCCCAAGAGTTTTCCTAGTAGCCTGGATACAGTCAAGTTTGGAAAAGCTAAATAAAGAAATCAAATATTTGCTAGTATTGTTCCTCTGAAAATCAAAGAACAGCAGCTGCAGTATGGACCTCAAGAGGTCATCTAGTCCACTCTCCTGCAGAGTACAGGCTCAGTTAGAGCAGAGTGGAACTCTGGGCCAAGCTGCCCAGTCAGGTTTTGAGCCTTTCTGTCTGTTACACAGAGCACACAGAGTATCTGATTTCAGCTTGTGTCCACTGTTTCTCATTCTGTCACTGTGCACCTCCAAGTAGAGTCCAGCTCCATCTGCTGTTTACCCTCCCAACAGGTAGTTCAGGCAGCACTAGGATCCCTGCCCTAAGCCTTCAATTCATGAGGCTGAAAAAACAATTCTTGCAGCTTTCTTCTTGTGTCACATGTTCTGGGCCCCCAGCCATCTTGGTGATTCTTCACTTGACTTTGTTTGTCTTTCATGTGCTGAGGCACCAAAACTAGACACAGGACTTCTGCTGGTGTCTCAGAAGTGCTGAACAGATGGCAATAACCACTTCCAGCATGTGACACTCCTTTTTTTCAATTATTTTTTTTTTATTATTGCCACAAGGGCATGGTGCTGGCTCATGTTCAGCTGATCCTTTAGGACCCTGAGGTCATTTGTTGAAAGATGCTTTCTGTCCAGGTGCCTCCCATCCTTTTCAGTTGCATGGGGTTATTCCATCCCAGGCAGGAGTTCTTATTTGTCTTTGCTGAACTTTATGAGATTCCTGCCTACCCATTTCTGCAGCACATTAAGATCCCTCTGAACAGCAGCCCTCCACTCTACCACTCTTCTTTGGTGTCATTGCTCCTGTGGCTTGTCCTGCTCTTATTAGGACTGTAAACCTGTAAGCCCATGTGTTGATCTGTGGGGAACATCACCAATGTCTTGGTACCATTTGGGCTTTGTCTCACTGATTACAACCCCTTGAATTCAGGAGTCCAGCCATGTTTTCTCTGCATCTTGTAGCTGACTTCTTCAGTTTGTATTTCTTTAATTTGGCAATAAAGATACTGTGGGAGACCAGTCTTTAGAGAAAGCCTTGGACATGGAGTCTTATGTGATATTTCCTATAAAGTCTGTTCTAAAACTCTTTCTATATGCTACTCTTCAATATAATCCTAACTGGTATTTTTGTTCATTTTGGCTTACAGATGTCAGCTGTGTCCTCTTACAAATGGACTAATGAAGGCTTTGGGTTTCTTGTCTTTTTTTTTTTTTTTTCCCCCCCAGCGTTCAGGGAGAGTTGGAGGCTGAAGCTGAAAAAATGAGGGTATCACAGCAGGATTTAATCGCAGTTAATGAATCTGTTTACACCCCAGATTCTGATGCAACTTCACCTGCTATCAATAGAAATCTCATCCAGAAGGCTGGCTACCTTAACCTTAGAAAGTAAGTTTGTTTAGTTGGTGACTAGTTGCTACATTTCTGAGTTTTTTTTTAGGTCATAAAGCCTTCTCAGGTAATGATGTTTGAGGTTCCTGAATCATTGTGGTAGCTGTATTCTTCAGCTCCTAAGTATCTGTCACTTTTGGAAATATGCTTTAGGAATTGATAGCAAATTAGAGGCATTTGAAAGTGTTTTCCTGAAAAAAAAAAGTTTACTTTTGTTTGGATTCACCCACAAGGAGGATTTTCTGCATTCAAGTTGCTAAAAATTGGAAACTGATGAGGTAAACATGAGAAACTGTGGGGCTAGTTTCAGATTGTTCCCAGTTCTTAGGGCTGAATTAAGACTTATCATTTACAAAAATAAACAGCTATATTTTGTAGTAATGTGTTTTCATAAACAACCTCCTTTACATGAATAGAAGCTTTATGGACAGTGCAAGTCCATGACTTTTTGAATGTATACAATATGTAGTTACCTCTGCAGATTTTCCAGATAAAATCTTCCATCAGCTTCTGCAGGATCTCTGTATATTGGTAGCATATGGTAACCCTGTTTATCTGATTGATTACATACCAACTTACTTGTGTTTAACAAGTAATTGCATTTTTTGTGAGTGGGCATTTATTAATTTCTCACAGCATTCTAAGAGTTTATTACAACATGAGTTTCTAGCTAGGGAGAAGATGGGCTCTCAGACACTACTTGCAGGAGATACATTTTAAAATTATTCTTTGTGTTCATGCTGCTTTTCAGCTTGAAACTACCTCTTTTTTTTAATCCATCTTAATATTATTTCATGTCAGTTATCTCAATACCAATAATTCTTTTGTTCCTTAACAAGGAGATATTGCAGAGAATGTTTTTAACTGGGGTATTTGAAATTAGTTTTATTCTTCAGTTTTCAGTAAGGATGAGTCTGCTAGGAACACAGGCTGCTTTTTACTTCTTAACAGAGACTCATTATAAAAAAAAAATGCAGGGTTGAACAGAAAGTTCTGGGTATGATTGCAGTTTCATGTATCTTTGGAGTAATTTCTAAATAGTAATGAATCTTTATCACTGCATCTTCTCTTTAGTAAAACAGGTCTGGTGACCACGACTTGGGAAAGATTGTATTTCTTCACTCAAGGTGGCAATTTGATGTGTCAGCCAAGGGGAGCAATAGCTGGAGGACTGATTCAGGACCTGGACAACTGCTCAGTTATGGCTGTAGACTGTGAAGACAGAAGATACTGCTTCCAGATCACTACTCCTACAGGCAAACCGTACGAGACAGGTTTTATTGGAGGACAGCCACTCACACCTACCCTTTTCAGATGCTGTTTCATGTAAAACATACTTGCTATAGTAGTAAGCCTGTCTGGCTTTCCAGAAGGGTTTTTCCAAATTAAAAGCATGTTTCTTCCCATCCTCCCCCTCAACTGCCTGAATAGCACATGCAGTATCTTTTAGCTGCAGCTTGTGATTTTTGTTGCTTTGAGGGTTAATAGCTACAAAGCTGAGCTGAGGTCAAACAGTCCTGGTGTTCACTGTTACAATGATACACTGTGTTTATATTTTAGGGGTATAACCCTTCAAGCAGAAAGCAAGAAAGAATACGAGGAGGTAAAAATATTTTCTTAATGTTGTTATTCTTGTATGCAAGTGAGCTGTAAGAGTTCAATTTCATTTCTCCCTTTCAGTGGATATGTGCCATCAACAACATCTCCAGACAGATCTATCTTACTGACAATCCAGAGGTGGGAGCTTGTTTCTGTCTTTTCAGTGCATTCCTTCCAACTTGATTCTCCTTTGTTCTTTATGCAGTGTAATGTAAAGTTTGTGTGTAAAAGAGCTGCTGTGTTTTCACAGGCAGCTGCAATCAAGTTAAATCAGACAGCTCTACAAGCAGTGACACCCATTACCACCTTTGGGAAGAAACATGAAGTTCACAACCCCAGGTAAGATTCTCACTTGCATGGACTGGAGTCTGTGTGCTCAGACATGCTCCTTGCACAAGGCAACAGTCAGCCTGGAGAAAGCCCTTTCTGAGCCCTGGTTTTACAAGCCTGTGTGTTCCAGAAAATTCCTCTACTTTTGATGTTTTGTACTGAAAACTGTAAGAGATGCCAAGTGTTGGGGGTGATGCTTATTGGTCCACATCACAGCTTTGAAGCTCTTGGGATTTCAAGCTCTTGCTATTGGGATTTTGCTGTGTCTTCAGAAACAAACACAATGCTCTTTACTTGTAAGTGCTTTTCCATAGCTGTGGGAGACTTAACATTTCATTCTCTTTGAGGAAAAAGGTGTAGGAAGAAATCTGACTCAGTATGTTACACATCATCTTAATTACCACATTGTCACAAGCCTGTGACCAAGTCAGGTCATAAAAAGCTGGTGGGATTGCCACTGACACCAGTAGACAAAATTTTGAATCATCTTGTCTCCCTTCCAGAGCAATGATAGGATGTCACTGATGGGTTAAAACTTTTTTTTTTTTTTTTTTTTCCATTTTCACTTTAGCCAGAATGTAAAGAGTATGGAAAATGATAAAGTAATTACTAATGAATCATCTGGCATTCAAGACTCCACACAACTCATTGCTCCTGGAACACCAATTCAGTTTGACCTTGTACTGCCTGCTACAGAATTCCTGGACCAGAACAGAGGTGGCAGGTATGGCTGGAGACACTGAGCAGTCACTTCAAGACAGTGATTTCAGGGGAGAAAATTAGGTATTGCAGCATGTGTGTGGTGACAAGTCTGTGATTAAGAGTTTTTATTCTTAATCTGTAGGCGTGCAAACCCATTTGGGGAAACTGAAGACAGCTGCAAAGATGAGGAGGAAGGTCAGTGTTTCAGTTTTTCCAGATAAAATTAGTTGTGATTTTAGGCCTAATTCAGAGCTCTCTAGTGTCTTACTGAGAGCACCCGACACCATGGAGCAGTGGTAACAGAGACACAGTACAGCTGAAGGGATCACCTTCCAGAAGCCAGTCTTCTAAACATCACTGCCTGTGAAAACAAATGCTTTTTCCTTGAAAGTCCAAGCTGTATTCCAGATTGGGTTAATTTCAGATGTTTAAAGGCAAATAGATCTGATTTGCTGGTTTTTTTTCTTTAAGAAAAATTAAAATTTTTAGTTTTCTTTATCCTTTAAGCAGCTGTGACATTTTTAGAAAGGTTTTGATAGGACTGTATTATAATTTTGCTCAAGTTTGAGGTTGTGTGGTGGCCATTTTTTATCCAAGTGTACTCTGAAGTCCACAGTCTAAATTTCACAGAGGTCCAGCATTTAGCTAAGAGCAGCAGCAGCTTGTTCCCTTCAGCAAGAATTACTGCTGCCCCCTTTCCCTCCCTCCCAGTGACATGCCAATAAGAGTCAGAATTCTGACCTTACTCTGCCAGTGCAGGCAGGGCTTGGACCCTGGCTGTTCTCATTCTCTGTGCCAGTTACAGCTGCTGTCCCTGCAGCCCCTGTCAGAAAACCTACTCTCAGAACCTACTGATCCTGTGGCCTTCCAGTACTTAAAGGGGGCCTGTAAGAAAGAATCGTTTTAGCAGGACCCGTTGTGACAGGAGGGGTAATGGTTTTAAATTAAAAGAGGGGAGACTTAGACCAGATATAAAGAAGGCATTTTTTTTACAATGAGGGTGGTGAAACACTGGCACTGGGTGCCCAGAGAGGTGGTAGAAGCCCCATGCCTTACCTTGCTCACCACTAACCATAAAGGGAGCCTGATCAAATGATGGCTTTGTCACACAATGGCTACTGGGTTTAAATTAGGGGTCCTGTGGTGACAGTCAATGAGCAAGGAAGGATTTAATGAAAACCTCATTGACCCAGTTGCATGGAAAGTCAGGAGGGCATAGAAGAGAGCAATGAATCATGGATGTACAAGTTTTAAAGATAAAAATTTGATGGAAACCAAGACTTGTGCACAGTCATAAATTTATCACAGTTTATGTGCACCTGATAACAAGATAGGGGAGTGAGTTTTACTAGCTAAAAAATAAGGCATAAAGGACCAGTTAGACCTTTAAAGCAACTATGAGGTTTTTCTGTGTGGTTTGGGGTTTTTTTCCATTTGGTTTGGGTGGGTGGTTTTGTTGGTTTTTTTTTTGTCTCCCCACCCCCTCCCCCTACTTGCTGCCAGTTCAAGCACTGTTTAAAATTGGGTCAGAGCACTACACGGTTCATAGGAGGAAGTCACCAGCCCCACAGTCACCACCCATAGGTTTACTGTTGAATTTCCAAAGTGGAAAAAACAATGTAATTGATAACTTCAGCTACTGGCAAATGGCAGTAGCAGGGTGAAGGAAGTCATGCCTGTTCTCTTCCAGATTCGCTGCTGCAGCAGATGTTCGTAGTTCGGTTTCTAGGCTCTATGGCTGTCCAGTCAGATCACACCACTGAGGTGATTTATGAAGCTATGAGACAAGTGTTAGCAGCTCGTGCCATTCACAACATATTCCGTATGACCGAATCTCATCTCATGGTCACCAGCAAGAACTTGAGGTACTGTAAAACCTTCCAAGTGGCAGCATTCTGTTCTCTTCATACAACTTGGGATAAGTACATGATTTTTTTGTTGGTTTTTTTTTTTCAAGAAATGCATCCCTCGAGGGAACAAGGTGCCAAGATTCACTTTACTTAATAAAAATGTCTCTTTACTTACTCTGTAGTATCTAGAAATAATTCTCCTAAGATGTTCTTACATCCTACCAAAACCTGAGGGATGCAGTGGGGCTGTAACGCCCTGCAAAAGATACTGGAAAAGATGTAGCCTGTCTGCTCTGGGTTCCAAACCGGCAGTCAGGGGTGATAACCAACCCTACGTGTCGAGCCATTTCAGAGACAGGGTCTGGAGTTGAACCTCGCCCTCGACTGACTGGCAATCACAGATAGAGCACTTGATTCTGTGCAGATGTTTCCCCCTCTGCAGAATTGCTACATTGATTGCCTTACTATTAAGAATAGCTCTAAAATAATTTACTTTTTTGTTTTTCATCCCTACCCCTACCTGCAGGTTAATAGATCCTCAAACCCAAGTCACACGAACAAGTGTAAGTAACGTCTGTTTGGAATCTGGTTTTCACCATGGCACTGAATACTTGGTCAAGAACTTGCACACTTGACCAAGCTAAGCAAATGCTGGTTAAAAACAATATATTCTTTATTATGCTTTTCCAGTTTGAACTTGCCACTGTGACACAGTTTGCTGCTCATCAAGAGAACAGGCGACTGATTGGCTTTGTGGTCCATCTGAGTGATACTCTGGGAGAAGAATCCATGAGCACATACGTTTTTGAGAGCAACACAGAAGGGGAAAAGGTTTGCAGAACATTGCATAAAGGAAATTATTTAGAAAGCAAGTCTTGGGCATCTTGGCTTACACATCTGGGAACCAGTGCAATAGAAGCAAGAGCAGCTCAGTTTTTTTTCCAAGACAACACGCCTTTTGATGGCTTATGTCAAAAAAGGACCAAATGTATAGATAATGCAGCAGCAGGTACCACAAGGAGAAAATACCTGCACTGAGAGATAGGAGGAATAGTGTGTGTGTCGAGCAGCAGCACTGACAGCAACTGTGAGCTGTGTTGTGACAGCCACATCTGCAGAGTTTGCAAAGATGAGGCAGCCCTGCTGTGTTACACCCCTGGCTGGCTGCCACATGGGGTAGTAACAGACTACTGTCACTGAAGAGTTTTTGTCTTAAAAACCAGTAACACTCTTATCTGTACTGGAAAAATATCCCCCTGGTCTGGAAATAAGTTTGGTGAATAAAACTGAGTTGAGTACCAAGATGTTCCAGCCTAAGGGAGCTTTGAAGCAGAAGCCAAGGTAGTTTTATTTGTATGTAGTTCAGCATGGTGAATTAGCCCACCTCTGCATTTAAGACTGAGTTTGCATTGACACTTCTGTGATTTAGTCCCAGTTAAGGAACAAAAACCCAAACCAAAACTGAACTCTAGATGTTTGTTTGTTGTTGTTTGTTTTTTTAGATTTGCTATGCCATTAGCTTGGGAAAAGAAATCATTGAGGCACAGAAGGTAAGTTTGTCTGTGTTATGATACTGCATATTCTGCTTTTGGTTGCACTGTCCAGATACCTCCAGCATGTGTGAGCAAAAGAACAGTCTTACAGGCTTGATTTAACACAGCCACTCATTAGTTTTTGCAAAAATAAGCTCAGTTTGACTTTGCAGCAGCTTCATTGGAGATAAAATGTGCACCCTTAATCAAAGTGAGAACTATGAACATTCAGTTGCTCACATCTTAAAGGGAGCTCTAAGTCAAGTTTTCAAAATAACCCTAAACAAACTTTGGGATGAAGTATAAATGACACATACTGCTGTTTGATTTTCAGAAACTCGTATTCCTTGTTCCCTTAGTGTCAAAGAACACACTGGGTTTTTCCATTTAAAACCAGTGGCATAGTTACCCAGCCCCTTACAGATAAATTTTTATCTGTAGAAAGATGTGACACTAATACATTAATCTTTGCTGTATAATTTTTGCTGCTAAGGTTTTATATTAAGTTGGGGGAATGAACTTTTAGGCAAAGGCACTAAGCATAGATGTAGTAAATTCAATAGTTGTTTTCCTCCTTCTTTATCAGTATTTGTGTCAATGCCAGGTAACAACAGCAAAGGCTCAAAATAAATGATTATTTATTTTCTTACTGAAACAAAAGGGCTTGTTTATGTTTCATTAGACTAAATGGAAAAAAAAAGAAAACAAAAGCTGCACAAGCCTCAACCATGCTGAGGCAGTGTGTGCTCCTAAGACTGCTGCAGACAGCTGTACTCTCCTTTGTTTTTCTGCAGGACCCAGAAGCATTGGCTCAGCTCATGAAGTCTGTGCCGCTGACACACGATGGCAAGTTCGTGCTTCTGAACGATCAGTCGGAAGAGGACGGAGCTACACACGAAGAAGGGGAGGAGTCCGAAGCATAATAAGCTCGCTGCCTGCCGAGCAGAGGAGCAGGAGGCGCTGTGCCCGAGTCTCTGGTTTTCAGTCTGCACACACAGGAGGCCGAGCTCCTGCCTTCCCCCTGCGAGTGCCAGCGGCGCTTCCGCAGCGCTTCCGCGGGCTTTGCAGCGGGACTTGGCCTCTCAGGCTTCTGCATTTGTGAATGTGTAGTGTGTAGGGGGGTCTGGGAAGCTGACAATCTTCAGGAACCTTCAGCAGCAGCCCCTGGCTAGAGGTAGTTGGACAGCACAGCTGTTGGCCACCAAGGGCTCATGGCATTTCTTCTGCTTTCCAGGGCAAGCAGCCTACGCTGCCCCTGAAAGCAGTGCCAGTTGTGTCAGCTCCTTTAACAAATTCCCTACTGTAGTCAGTTTTCATAGTTTGCATGATTATGTGCATCTGAATGAAGGTTAAAACTGCACTATTTACTTTATCTTCAGATGAAGTTATTTTTAGTCTACTTAGAGTGTAACAGAACTTAACTTTTGTGCTAGCCTATTTACAAAACTTGTTAAACACTAAATTTTTCCTATTAATATAATCTATTTTTATATTGCATCTAGAATAAGCTTCCAAATCAAATCTAAGTGCCTACACTCTTACCTTCCTAGGGACCATGCTCACATTCTGCAAGTAAATAATGGACACAACCTTGATCTGTTACTCTAAATACCACTGACATGCAAACAGCAGTATTGGGCAGCTGTTGTGTTGTGAGTTTTGTGCAGTTTTTTCTATGGTTAGGTTTCTTAAAAGTTAAGTTGCCAGAGATTATAATTGTAGGGCAAATTAGTACTTTTATAATAAGAATTCTTTGTATTTTTAACATGATGGTGACACCCAACAGACAAGTTTATCAGCAGTCTTTGGTTTTAAGAAACTAAGCAATAAAAAGTTAGATTATAAATCTGCAGTGTATTGATTAGTTTTGTACTACCTTCCTGAATTAGGCATTAGATTGGGCTAAGAAGTTTATTTTTCCCCCCCTCCACTTTAACCTGAAAATGTGAGAAACTGTAGAACAACAAACAAAAAAACCCAATAAAGAGTAGATAGTGTGGGGGGAGGGGGGGGAGTTTAACCTGTGGCATAGTTTGTATTAAGGTAACTGAAACAAATGGACAAAATGCCTCAAACTTCATTTAACTCTTCTCAAATAACTTACACTAGATTTTCTATAAGCAGAATCTGTTACATTATCTGAAGGAGCCCAGTTTGCAAGTGTTTGCCACAGAATAATGTAGATGGTTTGCTGAATGTTTAAAAGAACAATAGAAGAAAACTTTTAGTAACTGACAGAGAAACTTCTTCATAAATAAAAATTGAAACTATCTTTAATAAAAAAAAAAATTAACACCTGCTGGACTGATCTTACTGAAGACACTCAATGAGGTTCTCAAAATTGCATTTATTATGTACATACAAAACTGGTAATGTTCTCTACTCACAAACCAAAGAGACTGAGGTAACAAAATACCCTTTTGTACAATGAGTTTGGAAACACTGAAGTATTATATTTGGTCCTTTGTACCTGAGAAGCTGAAAACAGCTGTTGTTGATGGGCACCAGATGAAAACTCATATTTACTTCTGATTACAGACCACATTAGGGCTTCCAGCATCTACCCTTCAGCACTAGCAGTTCACTTCCAAGTGAAGCACAGAGCAGTTGGGTTGCTGGTGAAGCCATCAAATGGCACCAGTCCAGGCAGAGGTAGGCTGGGGCTCTGTTCCCCTACCCGTGGTGGTGCAAGGAGGAAAGGTGAGGCAGCCCCCGGCTTCCTGAACAAAGGGAACAGCACCCTTGCAGAAGCGGGGGTTGCAAGATCTCTGGCAGAGCAGCTGCTGCCACTTGTATGCAAGGCAGCAGCCTTGTCACAAGTGTGACCACAAGAGGGCAGTGGTGGCAGCTGCCTTCTCAGCCAGAGCCTGGCCTTCAGCCTCCTCTGACCTTGGCTTCCAGGGGAAAAAAACAAACCAAAACACAACAGGGTGCTTAATGTCCCTGCAGCAAACTCATCATCCTCACTTCCATCACCTCTATGAATTCTAAAGTGTTTTGAGACTTTGTTTTAGCTCCATCATCTCATTTCCAGAGAACCAGTTTGGGTCCATTTTGTTCCTGTAACTGGAACAGGAAAGCAAAAGCAATGACAACAGTAGTAGCACCACAGCAAGAATTTTGGACCCTTGTCAGATTCTTGTGGGGGTGGGAGGGGAATTTAATGAATTCTCACTGCCACAGAAGGGTGTGGCACCCAAACCAATGACCCACCTTGTACTTCTGATGCAAAAACTTTCTGCATGTGAATACTGCTACATGACAAGGAAATATAAACTACAATCCTGTATTAGCAAGAATAGCTCTCTTATCACTGTACATATTTACGTGTATGTATATATTTGCCACATATAGTATACATTCAGGTCTCCCAGATTAAACAGGGCTCTATAAAAATAGGCTTATGTCTTTCCTGTAGAACTTCCATCACCAGAACCACATGAATTTGTTAATGACCATACATTTAAAAAATGCACAGTTTATATTTAAACTTTATATTTAAAGAATTACCTATCTGAGACAATATCTTTGGAAAAACAAATACTAGGATCAGGGAAAATAGCAGAGAAGATTTTCTTAGAGCACAGGTAATGTCCTGGCTGTACACAGCTCCCCCAGCCCTGCCATCCTATGGAAAGCCAATGCCATCTGCACAAGATGCTGAGGAAAAGATAGAGCACTTAGCCACTCAGAGCCCAGCACTGAGGTGATGGCAGGTGAGATAGTAACATGGAAATGCATCCTCTGGGAAGGGGCAGCAGGCAGGGAAGGGGCAACATGAGGGAATGCTGGGCAGTGCTCCCAAGCCTTCACTGCTGGCACGATTGGGTCAAAAAAAAAAAAAAAAAAAAAAAAATGCAAATTATAAAAAAATACCTGTATCAAAAGAAAAGAAAAAAGAGAAATCAAGTAAAGCAGCATCCTGTAGGGTGCTCTCTGCAGTTACAACTCATTAGAAGTTTTAATGAGGCCAGTAATTGAAACTGTCTGTAAAGATGCTGTGTCACGTTTCCAGAACCAGTGAAAGGGCCTCCCCCTGCCCTCTGCTCCTTCCAGTTCCCACAAAACACTTGTCACAGCTTTCAGAATGTTGAAGCAACTGGCAGGAAAGGGAGAATAGGAAGCACTTCAGCAATTGCCTTAACCAGTGACCCAAGGGTAGGTGGCACAGTGAGAACCATTAAAACCATTATCTTTTTTCATAATTAGATGAAAGGTCCTGGCAAGTATGGTCTAAAATTAGCTGAGTGCAAAAAAAAAAAACCCAAAAACCAACCCCACAAACCCAACCCAACAAAAAATTCTTAGTTGGACTGACTAGTTTATTCTAGTTTGTAAGAGCTAAAAGTGTTCTGAGGGATTAAAACACAACTCTACCTTTTAAAGAAAGTGGTGGTTACTTTTAAGCTAGGTCTAGCTATGTAAGTCAGGAATCTCAGTAACTCTTGCACAATCTAGAACCTCTACTTGCAGGCATTAACAGATGTTTTATTTACACAGAGTTCTCACAGTGTTCAGCAGCTTCTGAAGCCTGCAGTGCAATTTTTGTTAATAATCAGGCATGTAAGACTGTATGAACAACACAGACAGTACAACAGACCTACAAAGGCTAGGAAATAACAATTGAGGCTGAAACTTGCAATTAGGCACAACATATTCAGGGACTGTAAGATCACTTAATAGTTACAGACACCCATCACACAGTGTCTGGTCATAAAAGGAAGATCTGATTATGGTTCTGTCTTGGCTCTGGATTTCCTTACTTCTGTGAATGCAAATCAGACCTTCAGTATGAAATAAGTAGTAATTTATTGTATTAACTTTTCTGGTTTTCCCATTCTCTGATATAGGCAGAGGGAAACAGCAGGGGAAAAATAAATGCCTGACCTGATCCCAAGTTCACACAGTGCAAATACTATCTATAGTAATAAGAGGGGTTTGTGGAGTAAAACATTAAGAAGGATTTATCTTTTGTGTAATATCTTCAACATTCACAACATACACTGTTACACCTACAGTGTAATCTGTGACTGCATTCAATACAACAGGACTGCATAGAGACATCTGAGTTTTTGGATAACAGATATGTACAATATCTCGATTAGACTGGGGTTTTTTTCTGGTTGAAGAGGTGCCAGGTCAAAGCTCAGACCAATGGCCTATGAGTGTGGGGTGTTTTAAATGCCATGTTAGAGATGCAAGAATGCATCTCAAAGTTAGTAAGAGGTTTTTTTTTAATCTGCACATCTATACTTTAAAGTAAATACCTCCAAGGTCAACATTTTATATAGTCATTTTCAAATCTAAAGAAAGTGCTGCAAATAATGTAAACCCCTGAAAAATAGGAGCTTCTACAGGACAATATAGACAAACACAGGCCTAGCCTCACTGGATGCTAGTATGCTACTGTACATTTTCTCTTGGGTTTAACAGTGCAGTAAGTCAAATACAGAGCTTTTACCCCTACAGAGTGTTACTGATAATGACAAGAACATGAGTTAGTCGAGTAAGGAATCATCACCCACAGCAACCACATCACTTCACACCGGGATCCGCAGGCGCGGCGCTGGAGAGGTCGCCGTTGCTTGATTTCACAGAGTCTTCTACAGAAGCAAAAATGAAGACATGGATCATGTTTAACTTTCTGTTCAAGGCAGTAAAAAACTAAGTCTTAGTATATATAACATGCTGATCTCATAACATGTTACCATATACCATGGTCAGCATACACAAGCAGCACAAGGGGTCTTGGCCCCATTAAGAAACCTGTATTTGGGGTGAAAGGTTTCTTCAGTTACAGGAACAATGCTCACACATCTCTGAGGCCAAGTCCAAAGAGTACAGTAGAAGGCAAAAACATCATCACGTTGAAAACATTCCACCCTGGTGTGTATTTCAAGCTTCTCAACAGAAAACACATTTTTCAGGGAACTGGACACATATGACAGCAGTGAGTAGTTAACCCAAGATGTAACTAGCTGATGTTCTACAGAAAGCTCTCCTAAAGAATCCAGGGTAAGACGTTTGTTCCTCCCCTTTTTTTAGTTGAGAAATTTTGTAACTTCACCAAATATGTTCAAATATAAATTGATGCTAAAAGACTTATTCTTTGCAAACTTTTTCCCAGTGCAGAAGAAAAATTATCTTTGGCTCCAGCACCTGTAACCTCACAGGTCACCCCTTTGTCACAATTACAGTAGAAAACTATTTACTGATTCAATTTTTAATATACTGCTGAGTTTCTTGACTGAAATGCACTTCTGCATCTTAATCCTTGGGAGCATTCTCATTTCTTCGAAAAGAATTTTCCCACACCCAAGAGAATCTTCCAGAATTCATGAAGTAGAATACAGAAGCATGAAATGCAAAATATGCATATTACCCAGTCAGGAGACTCTACCACAAATTAAGATCTTACCCTTTGAATATAATTCTATAGCAGACCAAACTGCATAAATATCAGAAGTCATGTACTATGCCTGCATCATCTGCTAACTTAAGTTGAAAAACAGCTGGTAAACAACCACACCAGTTTATTTCACAACAGCTAAGGTGGTGCAGAAAAGGCTCCCATAACCAAAACTGGTAACTATGATGCTAAAGTTACTGAATTTAAAATTATTGCAAGGTTGCAATTCTCCCTGTCCCAGATATCTTTTTTTTTTTTTTTTTTTTGGGGTGTAGCATTGGTCTGGGGGGATTCTCCTCCCACAGGAAGCCCAGCTTGAGATTCAGCCATTACAGAGAAGGCCTCTGTGAGCTGTTCCTGACTTCTTTAATCACCCTTGACCCCACAAACACCTTTTCAGAATACTGAATTAACTTTCAAGCAGCTATGGAAAAAAGCACTTTCCTGAACGCACTTTCTTTCCTGTGAGCCAAAACATCCTGTAAGCAGCATTCACTCACCTTCTTTTTCTTTCTTTTCCTGGTTTTCCTCTGCTGCAGTTTTATCTGCTCTGAAAAAAATTCTTGCACTACTCAGGGAGAAATAAAGGAGCTCAAATTCCTATGGGAAAAAGATGCAGAAGACATGTGTCAGTATCCCAAGCATTAATTTGTAGACAGATATAAATGGGATTTTTCAGAAGCAACTAAGGCAACTAGATTTCAATATCTAAATCACTTCAATGCTTTTGAAAATCTTCTTCCATTCATATCTTGTTCACAAGCATTGTACAAAGCAAGTGTCAGCCAAAAACTTTAAAAGGTAATTTAAGCAAAGTAGCTTTTAAATTAAATCTGTCATTCATCTACTGAGACTGAAAACAAGGTTTGTACCAGCAAGGAGAACTCAGAGCAAGTTGCCTGTGGGAAATCATGAAAGGCAATAATTTCAGTGACACACACTTGATCAGCTTCTAACAACGTTCAGTGGCACAGAGTTTATCACCAGACAACCAGATTGTGCACACTTGTGGGAGTCATGAGGACATACATGGCTTTATTTCAACAGCAGATGTGCTTTTACAGAATGCAGTCATGGGCTATTTATATAAAACCAGCTACAGATTTGTCCCAGAGACTCCTGAAATCAAGAGCAGAGAAAGTATTTACCCCAACGATGAAACCTAAACTGCTACAGTCCCTAATTCAAAAGTACCTTTCCTCCATTTCACTGCTAGAGCATCATTCAACTTGGCAGCTCAGAATTAACACCCAAGCAACTCTTAAGTGTTCACAGTGTTATATGAAATAATTGTTATAATAAATTTAACAACAACAACAAATATTTTCCTATTTCAGTACTTAGGTTTTAGTTGCATTAGGTTTCAAAGTCCATGTGGGGGAGTGGGAAGGAATAGGCTTCCATCAACCTGGTCAAGTTCCTTCCTCACTCCAGTATCACAAACACTCAGCACATCCCCTTTGGATCATACACCTCAAGTCTTTATATTTTTTTACATTGTTTTTGTGAACAACACCACAGGTTTTTCTCTTGATAAGCTCCATGTGGGAGTTGGGGTTGTTCAGCCCATAGAAAAGGCAGCTCCAGGGAAACCTTATGGGGGCCTTCCAGTACCCAAAGGGTGTCTACAGGAAAGCTGGATGGGGACAGTTACAAGGTCATATAGTGATAGGATGAGGGGCTATGAATTTAAACTAGAGAAGGGTATATTTAGGTTGGACTTTAGGATGACATTCTTTACTATGAGGGTAGTGGAACACAAATAGGCTGCCCAAGGAGGTGCTGGAGGCTCAAGCCCTGAAGACATTCAAGGTCAGGCTTGATGAGGCTCTAAGCAACTTGATCTATCTGAGGATGTCCCTGCTCACTGCAGATGGGTTTGGACTAGATGACCTTTGGAGGTCCCTTCCAATCCAATGCATTTGATAATTCTATGACTATCCTATGATTCCATCAGCAAACACATACCTGAATTGTGAGGGGTAAAGTGCAGAACACAATACAGAACAGGTAACCAGACCCATGAAATACCTGTAAACAAACTTCCAGTCGTTTGTGGGTAAGGTTCATGGTCTGTAGCAGTTTCTCATCTTGATTAGTGGACTGCACATTCTGCTGCTTAGCTACTGCTCTTATTTCCTTCATGTACTTCTCTCTAACAGACTGGAACCAGTGCAGAGAATCAAACTCCTGGTACTGATCCAAAAGCTTCAGAATGTAAGCCACACCTATAGTCATTAACAAACCATGTAACAAAGTCAGCATGCAATTTGTAAAAGGTTTTGTGACTACTTTTAATGGATCAGCTTAAGTTTATCATTCCCATACAAAGAAAATTTAAACTGCAATTAATTTTCAATTAAATCTAACAGGGAAAAGTAATTAAGAACAAGCTTCAATTTTTTAAAATCTCATAACTTACCCAAACAGTTGCAGACCTTCTCACCTACTGAGATCTGCAAGCTTTAGAAAAAACTGGGGAGCAACAATATAGGAAAAAAATGTCCACTCCCATACTTAACTTTTGCAGATAACTATTATGTTTGCTTACCCAAAGACTAGTCAGTGTGCTGTAACTTACCCATGGCAAACCCATCATCAGTGAAAGCTGCTCCACTTTTGTTCTTCTTATTCAATTTTTCCTTGCAACTGATTGAATGTTCTACAAAATTGAGTGTCTGAAAGAGTGAAAAGCCATCTTGGAATCAAGAAAAACTCAAAAAATTTAGAAAGGTATTCACATACATGCTGTTACCTATGAACAGCTATGTATGTTTGTTACCTATGAACATAATTCCATGCTCAAAAACATCATGTCTCCCATCATTAGAAGTTTTTGTATGAAAAATTGTCCTTTTTTTTTATTTATTCCAGAAGATGGTAAGTTAAACTTTGGAAAGTATTTGTATGTATAAAAGTTAAAAACAAAAGGTACATTATCTCTGCTATTCTTGTCAGATTATTAAATACTTCACATTCTCTTGGTGATAATTAGAGGTAAACATACAAGTACAGGACAATTAAAATAGCCCAGGTTCCAATAAAGCTTAAAGATATTAGTGTTTTAAAGCTACACTGTGTTATTTCACTCTCTTTAGAAAACAAAGATATTTCAATAGTCTTTCTTTGTAATGTTAAACAATGGATCTGGGTAATAACGTCTAGTGATGTGTATGTGTCTGTATGCAGTGACTACTCTTAAGACATGGAGAACTCTGTACATTAACAACTTCCCAAAAATCTGCACCAGTTTCAAATTTAACTACACAAATGCCTTTGAAAACAAAAGCAGATGGCATATTCTGAGACTGTAATCACCAGAAAAAAAAAAAACAAACACTCTACAAATGGGAAGGAAGAAAAAAACTGCTTGTTGTGAGCCTTTACTTCCCTCACTTCTGTTCCTCACCATGACATACTTGTCCTCTCAGTCTTGAATTCATGGCTCATTGACATTCCAAAATTAGCTTCTAAAATGGGATGTTACACAAATCTGTTTAGCTCATGTAGACCTTCAAAACAAATGCCCAAACTACTGTACAAGTGTGCATGATCTAAACTCAGTTGGACTCTTTCTAAACAAAGCTTATTAGCAAAAGCAGATCCATTTCCACTCAAGAGGGCCCCAATTTTACTGCATGAGAAAGTGACATTAAAACAGCCTAATGTGATGAAGAGGACAGACATAGGAGTGCTGAAGAACATGGTTTTTAAATTCATCTTTGCTTCTCCAATGCCTCTTTTTTCCATCTTGGCTTCTCCAAATTTGATTCAAACAGGAGAAGCAGCTTTTAAATACATGTCCAAGTACTCAAAAGGTAACTTTACATAAACAAACGTGGCTTTGGACAGCTATCAGCAAAGCCATGCTCAAAACAATCCCTCTCAGAACCAGGGAAGAAAGTAGAAAGTTAGTCAACAGCCCAATACGCAGTAGTTAAATCTGATTTTTCAAAGCAGAGGTACTAGTAGCCACCAGGAACCACTCACCAGCGGGGGGACGATGATGTAGAAGTTGCGCAAGTGCATGTTCTTGGGGCTGCGGAACTCCGGAGCAAAGACATCCACCAGCATCTTGAAGTACTCGGTGCCTTCCGCAAAGTTACGCGTCAGGTCACCGAGGACAGAGTCCAGCTGCCTGTAAAGGACAAGCAACATGTTCCCTGGTTTCTGACAGAAATCTCTTTGCTTAGTCACCCCTGGGAGTAACAACCCTCTCTTCGCACTTTGCCTGCACCCACAACCCAGTATTCAGACCAGAGTGTCCAGGATTACATCTGACAGACACTGTGAATCATGTTTCTTGATTGACTTTTTTTTCCCAGAAAGGTCTACCAATGGCATACTTGCATCTTTTTTTACCTAAAGCCTATCTTTTACCTAAAGAAGAGCAGCAAATACTTCTGCATAATGTCAGCCAACCTTTTAACACACACGTGAAAATGTAACTAACAGCTCCACTCAGAGATTGAAAAATCACAGATGTCTCATCCCACCCCTGTCCCAGCTCTCAAAGGCACAGAGTTAGGGTACCTTGCTGCTTTCTGTGTTTCTTCTGAGAGCCCTTCTTCTTTCACCAGCTCCTCAAAGTTAACAATATCTTCCAGGTCAGGAACAAACCTGAAAACTTACTGTTTGTTAGGATTATGCTTATGCTCAACTGTTTATGTTCACTGAAGTGTCCATCAGAATATATAATTTAATTCAGTATTCTGGGCTCAAACTACTCAAACTTCTCTCATATCTGCCATATCATTCTCATCAAGGCACTATTAAACTCACTTCTAAACACAAACATCATTTTTACTTCTGCTTTTAACAGGCTATTGTTGTCTCCTCCCTCTAGCACTTTCTAAGAACTTTTCTTTATAACTCTAAATTTATTATTCGTTACAAGAGTTGCAGTGTTGCAATAACCTTATATAAACACAACCACCTATGCAGAAAGATGTATCAAAAAAAAAAATAAAAAAATCTGTGTGTCCAATTTCCTGAAGGCTTACACTATTTTTCCTTAATGCACCCTGGAAACCATTAACATCAAGAATTACCAACTTGATGTCGTAAACTGTACATTCTATTAACAATTTGGCAGTGTTTTCCCAAAGAATTCATTTGTGTTTTAGTGCTCTATGGCAATGATTGTACAGTTATGAAGTAAGCACTGTTTTTGATAATTCCACTTTGATGAAGGCATAAAAAGAAACCTTTTTAAAATTTATGAAGGATGGGTAAGAACTTCTGGAATACCAGCATGAATAGGGAGCAATGGAATGAGGAGCAAACAGAAAAATGAAATATTGGAGGAAGTACCTAATTGCACTACTACAGCAGTGAAGTCCACCAGATCTTATCATCCGTACATAACCCATAGCATTGCCTTAAAAAAACAAGAAAATAATTCATAATTAAACACTCTTCATAACTCCCTAGGTTCTAAACTGTAAATTACCATGTAGTTCTGACTAAAAAAACTATTCTGAAAGTGAAATTTAAGAGAGTTACATTGAACTCTGGTATCCAAAGTCTATGTAGAGAAATAAAACACAAATGCATCATGTAGCAACATTGTGTTCCCTTCCAGGACAGCAGAATGGCAAAGAGCACAAACTCTTTTCCACTGGGCACATTAAGCACTTGCATGTTCAGATCAGTCCTGCACATCTAAAGGCTGAAAATATTGCAATATCATGCATCACTCAATGTTACTTCAGTTGGACATATGGTTGTCTTCTGAAACACATTAACTTAAGAGCACTATTTTTGTTTTACTTGGAAATACACTGTCTGGATAAAAGTCAGTTCCATTACACAGCCATTAAAAGGAAACAGGCATCTCTGTAAGATGTAGCTGTATTTTACATTAAGACATGCAAGGGCCACTTCTATGGCATTAGATGAGAATATTTATTTCACATGGGATACAAGTACTTTCCATATGACTGGAGTTAAATCTAATTTTAGCCTGAGCTAAAAGTTCAGTAACTAGATGACACTCTTCCATGTAGTAACATTTATAACATAGTCTTAGGTAGTGTTTCATACCAATTTGACTTATGAGTTGTCTGAACTGGTCAAGGTAGCTCTGGCCATCTGGGGTTATTCCAAGTTTTCTGATGCCACGGTTGAATTTATCTGCTCTTTCAAAGGGATACTAGAAAAATATTTTAGAACAATTTGTAAGAATAATTAATTATCCTTAAAAGTTTGAAGTTGTTTTTTTTTTTTCATCATGTCAATACAATTCTATTTGCAATATAATCCTACCTTGCATCCAGAGCTACATTTTTCTAATAAATTATACACCTGCCTGTCTACATTAGCTTGCAAAAGTAACTTTTCTTGACTGGACAAGTCACTTCTGCAAGATAAGAAATGAAATAGAGTGCTACTGAGAATAAGAAAGTATTTCTAAAAAAACATAAGCACTTAACATACAACGAAGCTGGATGTCTATTCTATGAAACACACTGGGTCTCATTTTGGAGAAATCAATTTTCCAGCATGGAAAGTCAGACCCTAGTCCCCAGATCTTCACAAAATGGAGTAAGTGCTAAACGATCACAATTCAATTTGAATAATCTTATTCAAAACTGACAACAACTGTTAAGCATGATTTGGACCAGAATTCTAGAACCTTGAATAGACTACAAGTCCAAACCATTTTCAGGTCACAGAGAATAATTTTAGCCAACCTCATTGTTAGAGCAGCCAGAATGAAACAAAGCCATCCTGAATACAGACTTTTGTAACACAGCATTTTGGTAGGACAAAAGCTGTCACTTTGTCTGGAAATACACATTAAAATAATAGGAATGTTATGGTTTGGTGCTCCTTCAGTCACATGAAAGCAAGTCATTTTAGCCAAATCACTCAGTCCTTTAAAAATGACAATACCTTGTGATCATTTTGATCCTTGACTTCCCTGAAGAATCTGATGTCCTTGATAAGTCTGGATTTGATATGCTCATCATACATGAACTGGCTAAAAATGTAAAACTTTTTCCTCAAAAATTGGTAAGTGAAGTTTACCTAGAAGAAAAAAAAAGTTAAATCAAGGAAGTTAGCAAAGTAATAAGCAAATCTAGCAACCTGTTTTCAGTAGATTCCTGAGTAACTTTTGTTTACATGGAACCTTCTACTTTACTTCATTTTGTTATTCTCAACTTATCTTTTTAATTTCACTGGTTTAAAAGAATACAGAAAACACCTCTCCTGGCAGGCCCACTCTCTTCCAGGAAAGGCAGAAGGATCAAAGGGACAAGTTAACTATTCCAGTTAGATGACCTGCCCTCCACAGCCATTTGATTATGGTTGGAATACCCTGTAGTTCTTCTTTTGAAGCAATAAAAATATTTCAAGTTGAAAAGAGCAAACAAACTCAACTTCCTCAGTCAAGCTGTGGAATCTGCACATCATTGACACACCTTTTCACTTCCCCACAAGGCAGAAGCACACTTCCACCCTACACATCTCAGTTCTCATGTCTGCAATAATAAATTCACTCAAATCAGAAGTGAATAAGCCTACAGCACCAGGAAATAATTTAATAGTATTTTTTTTGTGTAACTGAAGTTCCTGCACTCAGAAAAACAGTGCAAGGGAAGTTACTTCCACTAGTGCAAAAAAAAAAAAAAAAAAATGAAAACCTTATTTTCCTAATCATCTCCTCTTTTCAAGTAATGACTTTTTTTTTAATAGGGCCAGAGGAATAGGAAAAAGAACAATAGGAAAAAGAACAGCTTTTCAGAACAGAGGTAGAAGGAAGTTGAGCAGAAGATTGAAAAGTCCCAATCTGAAGTTACCTTTGGTGCCTTGTATCCAAACTTGAGAACTACAGTAAATTCCTGGTGCAGCAGGCATGCCATAGGAAGCACCCTTACCTATTCTGCAAAGAGGCCAAAGCCTTCAGCTGTTTAAACTGATCACCTATACTACAGACACCATTAAAAGCTCTGCAGGAAGAAATCAAAGTCTTCCCATAAATTACTGCAGGTCTGCAGCTATCATTTTGCTAACTGAAAAACTGGTATTTCTCAAGCTTAGTGATTACAAGAGGAGCTTTAAAAAGTTAACATTGCATTTCTGCAAGATCTGCTTTAAGTGCAGCTAAAGTGTCTACTATTAATGAGAAACAGTATATGCTAATTTATGCAGGCAGCTTAGAAATCAAAATATTCTACTACACTAGCTTGATAAGTATTCTTGATCTTTACTGAAATTCAGAGTTACACCAGAACATCTTTTATCTTTTTTGATGTGTTTTTAAATCTCTTCATTAACTTTACATAACAGCTGTAAGTGACGTAACTCCCAAGAGATTGGGATATTCATCTGTGTCGTGTCCATTAACAGCTTTAAATACAAACAGAACATTATTATTGCACTACTAAACCTGCACAAGCAAATAAACCATTAAAAGATGTAAGAATTTGGAAGCTTTTGTGCAGCATTAGGAAAAACTCCTACAGCAGTGTAAAAGATACGCACTGTAGTGTTCATGATTCCTGTTCCATGTGTTCGAATCGAATTGGCAACGTGCCGGATATTGATGGTGTTCAAGTGTTTGTTATTACTTGTTCTTTCAATGAAGATCTGGGAGATGGGAGGGGGAAAAAAAAAGGTTATTTACTCAAACCTTATTCTGTGATAAATTCCCATCATAGGTAGCCTATATGTTATTTCTGAGAGCAGCTAGTAAACAGTGATGAAGGAAAAAAAACCCAGGAAAATCCAGCACATGAACAACTTGATCTGGTAGGTGGCTCTGACTTGCACAAAGGGATTCAATAATTCCAAGGTAGCTGCTGCACCAAAACTCTGATATTCAGACTGTATACTACATTAATCGGTCTACACTCTTTTGGCACCTCTTTGTATTTTTGGCCCCACTATATACCATGGCAACGAGTTCCACTACTGAATAATGTACTAGGAGAAATAAGTGGTTCTTTTTCTTTAAGCATTTTTGTAGTAAGTCCCTCAATCTCACTTTTTAAGAACCCACAAAATGTTGTTCTTTTACATGTTCTCAAAGTCACTACATCTCTCCAATAACCCATTTTCACATACCATTTTCAAACTAAAAAAAATAATCATACTTTGTATGCTTTTACATAGCAGCCAATTATCCTTGGTGCCTTCCCCAGCTTCACTATATATATATACATAATTTCTAATAATCATTTCACAGCTTGCTATTACCTACATTCAGCTTGGGTTTTTCCTTCCATGTGAACTACTCTGCATTTTTCAATCTCTCCACATCGGGGCCAATTCCAGGGAAAATATGGGCTATAGCTTACCTGATTATTCAAATTGTAGAGGTAGCGGGACACAAAAACATGAATATTTCTCATGATTTCCAAAACATCCAGACCCTGAAACAATATTAGTTATTGAGAACTATGATAAAAATTCTCAAGCACTACTGAAATGCCTAATCACCAAGGTGTGCAACTACCATTTCTGCAGTTACTTGAAGGGATTTTAGAAAGTAATATTTTCACTTTGCAAAAAAAGAATCTCTTCATTTTTGTTCAGTGTCTGTAAGATAATGCTTAGAGAAGAAAGAAGCTTGGCTCATATTTTAAACATTTACTGTTTTCTCTCCAGCTTTCCCTGAAAGTAAGGAATCTTCCAGTCTACTCCACAATCCCCAATTAAAAAAAAAATAAATTTGAAATTCAGCTGTAGATTTCTACAGACATAAGCAGCCAAATACTTTGATACTGTTTTGCTCAACCAGTGTAGATAAATGAAGTTTTGCATTTGCAGTGTAAGTTTTAAAACTGTTTTGCTTCAAGGTTCACCTTTAGTATCAGCAATCACAGAGAAGATGCTATTTAATATAAACACACTGTTTCCAGTTGTGCCAAGGATTTTAGTCAAGATTTTGCTATGGCAGGAGGGGGTGGCGGGTACAGAGTGGTTTGCACCAACCCTGTAACAGTGAATGCCTTCTCCATTAATCTGATTACACTATAACTTGACTCTATATGTAACCATGTTTATTAGTTTCTAGGAGGCACTCTCCTATTAAGCTAAGCACAGATGTCTCGAGATCCACAATGTGCAGCCTATGAAACTTTTTCTTGATAATCACTCATCAGAACCTGCTGAGAAGAAAGCAGTCAGCCAGAAAACCCCCACCATTCAAAGGTCACTCCAGATTGGTGACAGCTGTATTCCAGATGTATTGCCTACCAAATTGCTGATACTGAATTTTCAAGGAACAGTCTCAGACTTTGTATACCCAATTTCATTTTATTAATTCTTATGTCAAAAAATGAATGATGCAAGTCTAACATGAATTAACTGATATTGGTGTTATCTCCCAAGGTAAAGATCCTGTCCCAGAATTCAACCAGAAATTAAAAGTCACTTTTTTCAAAGAGTTCTTTACTCTTGGGTACTTGAATTTCAATGATTTAGTCCTTTTTGCAGCTAGCTATCATGACAGTGTAATGGAACAAATAATACTGGTAAGTGGTGGACACTTTACCTGTTCCAGAGTCTGGCTGGGAAGATGTGCTTCAGTCATACTCAAACCATAGCGTTGAGTTGCCAGGTTTCTCATTTCACTGTAGGTGGCCCAGTCATGAAGAGCTACAGTTGTTAAGTTGTAAAAAGTCTTGTCCAGATAGTGAGTTACATAAGCTGTAAACACATAGTATTATTTTAGTTCACTATTCTATCTATTCAGTTAGGAAACTGGAGAAAGAAGTGAAAAGATGAAGTGTAACAGAAATGAAAGTAACGGAACCAAGAAACCTGTACAACACCTCACCTTTTATGTCAATGAACCGATTGAAGAAGCGTATGGGGTTCAGGAAGAAGAAGTGAGCCAGGTCCTTCATGCCAACTCTGAAGGGGTTTCTGTCATCCAGCTTCAGGTGGGTGTGCACTGACAAGCGCAGGTCCTTTTCTATCTCTTTACATAATTTGTCCAGCAAGTGCTGTTCAGAGAATTTTAAAATGTCAGTCATGCTCAGTGTCCTGTCCAGTGTCTGCTTACAATACTCTGTCAGAGGAACTCACATGTCTCTAGGGCTGCATAAAGGACTGATCAAAATACCAAAGACAGCTTTGCTTTGGCAGGGCCACATAAGTCAAAGTGAACCAATACCTGGAATCCAGAACGATACTTATTTCCTGTGTTCTTTATTTATTTGATCAAGAAGAAAAAGCTACAAAGCTCAGAAGAGGTAAAGGTATAGATACCTAAACCCCATTCAGTACATTATTAAAACTTCTACATAAGAGTTTAACACAGTTTAAACTTATGTATTCTCAATTCTCAAGTAGAAGTAGGCCTAGGACTACCTAGCTAGATAATAGTAAGACAGCTCAGTGAGCAAGAGTTCCTGCAGCAGAAGAATGTGTTTGCCTTTGAACTTATCAACAAGGATGGTTCAAAGGTTAAAACCCAGGATAGTGGAAATCTAAAATTCACATTTTCTCTGTCAAATTTCCTTCATAATTCTTGATACTACTTCACTAAAGCAGCCACCTACATTTACAGAGCCTTCACTACTAAAAGCCATGCATACACACCAAGAACAGTAGTAATTATTTTAGGAATTCATACAAGCAGAAACTAATCTGATAAAAAGCCTCTTCTGTTTGCATAGTCAAATCTGTAAGCTGGCAAAGCCTCAGTTATGTAATTTAGAGCACAGTATTTTCACATTCTCAGCCACAGATACCATTAACAACAGGTCTTAAATAACCCAAATCAGTGAATGCTTTCTAAATAAGAATAACTTTACTAAATAAGTAAAATGCTTCACACCAATCTCAAAGGTTTCCATGCTATTTTGATAGATCGTATTAGGTTTGGTACAATATGTGCTGGCCTGTGAATTATTCCAGGCATTACCTTTAATTTTCATTTACAACAAATTACCTCATTGAGCACTTCCATGATTTCTTTGTCATAGCATTCCAGAAGCATCTCATAAGATTCCAAGTGCCTTGCATGCATCATAGCAGGTACACAGTCCCGCAGTGCACTGAACATATACTGAAAAAAAGAAACTCTTCTGCTTTACCAACACACTGACAAACATGTCAACAGCTTTTCAAATAGTGTTCAAAGATAACAAACAAAACAAACAAATCAATCTCTAACCTTCCTGCTTTTATTAAAAACAGATTTCACAAACCCTACTAAAGTTTCTTGTCCTTACTGACCTCACCTGAAGCATTTAGCTGCTACTGATCCATTTACTGGAAGGTCACATTTATTTGCTATTTCATCTGAAATTATTTGCACGATATTAATTTCAGTACTGTAATTGACAACTGCTTGCACAATATGGACCAGATGACTTATTTTTAATCATGATTAACATGCCAAAGCATGATTCACTTCTGCAGCAATACTTGGTGCTTCAAAGAGGGGAGGAGAGATGGGGGCTGGAAAAAGCAACAGGACAGCTATCCCACATAGCATCACTGAACATAGTAATACATACTTTAGAAATATGTAACCACAATGTGGAACAAATGTTTTCCATGTTCAAGTCTAGCAAAACGTGTTAATTTCAATTACAATGAACCAAGAAAAGAACAGAAACAGACACACAGGCAGGGACCCAGAGTTAACAACAGCAACAGGAGACTTTGAGAGCAATCTAACAGGTACACTTCAATTAGATTTAGAACAAAGATTGCTTTATAGCCTCCAATTGAAAAGAAATTTCTGCTTCAGTGATTCACTGCCTGGATTTTACCTTTCTTTTTGAGCTTTTTCTTTCAGAGTTACTGTTTAAGCTTTATCCTCTCCTCCTCTGAATCCCTCCCACTACAGTTGCTTGTTAAACTGAGTTGCTAATATTACTTACATGCAGTCTAGCAGAATCAACTGCATTCTCATACACATCATCTAAATAGATTGGAAAGACTGCTCGATGCCAGTATAAGAAACAACAGTCACATTGGGCTTGAACTCTAGAATACAAGATTACTTATTAGACAGAGAATTGGAAGAAGCCATTCTTCTAGCAGAGATAGTTATTTTAGTGTGTTTAAACTAAAGACAACTGGTTTTCAAGCCCATCTCTGAAAGAAAGCTTACATTACAGCAAAATTCAAAATAACTATTTTCTTAGTGTGTGCAATTAGTAGCCTAGAAGTCACACAGTTTCTCCTGTAAGTTAAAGAGAAACGGGTCTCTCTTGATACAACACTTAAATAAGGAATTTTATCCCACCAGTCATCCACTGAAGGTGCTTGTCTCTCTCCATAAAGTATGTATGGAACTCAAGATATTCACACAGCTTTCAGATGGCCAGCATTAACTGCAGTAAAACATGGCAGCACCTGTGAAATACCAGCTTGATCTCCCACACAGACTGGGATTAACTCATAATTCTCAGGTTTAGATTAAGAGGAAGACCTTGTCTTAATATAAAAGCAAGTTATCCAAGAAGTGGCAGAATTTCTAAACAGAGGGGTGGGTTACCTAGTTAACTATAGTTAGATAAAATATGACTTGCCCAAAGAGCAGCAAGCTTCAGGCTCAGCTCTGGAATTCTTTCTGTCCATTCCTGGTCTTCAATACATGAAGAAACAACCACCAGCATGCAGCTACCCAACTTTGCAATTGGCAAAGATCCAGCTCCCTCAGTGACACCCCCCTGCCTTCCACCTCTCCCGTCAGACTGCTTACCGCTCCGTGAGCTCGCTGATCAAGTCGAGTTTTTTCAGAACTAACTGAAGTGGAACAAGTTCTTCATCTTTAAAAGTTTTCTGTGCAAACAAGAAAAAAGAAAAGGACAAGATTATATTTCTTTATAAGATGCTATACCAAGCAAGTAAAGGTTAGGAATCACACTCACCATCTGTGTTCCCACACTCAGTGCAAGAGAAACAATCAGCCGCCTCTGTTTTGTACTTGGCCCATTGAGGGTGTTCTCAGCCAACACCAAAGCAGAGAGGACATCCAGCCGTTGCTCACTGTACTTTTTATCAGAAATTACTCTTTTCTAGATGACAAAGACACAGAAACTCAGACAAAAGTGAAAAGCAGCAGCTTACCTCTTCTTTCCAAAGCGTATGGATTTGTGATAAATTATTTCTGCAAGCAAGGTCTGTTTTGAGAACAGAGTGAACTGTACCTAGATTCACTTAACTGTCAATTTTAGACAACTTATCTATACCCTTGGGAATGGGAAGTTCTGTATGATCAAGGGTCATGTCCTATATGTCATGTGACTACATGCCAATTTCATGTCTAAGGTACATGTAATTTACTTTTAATTTTTTTTTTAATCAGTTACTCCCTCTTGCTGGTAATAGACCCCAGTTTACATCTGAACAGCAAAACAACATAACATGGTAATAACAGCAGCTTGCAGTTATCTATACATTCTAATTTATCAGAAAGATTAAGTGTGAACACATTTGCATGAACAAATGAAGGGAAGCAAATCTTCTGGCTAAGGTGTTGAAGTCATAGATATATTTGTGAATAGCAGTGTAAGTCAGAAGAGGTACAGTTTCAAGAAAGACTTAAAGAAAACCTCTTCTGATTCTGAGGACGTACGTTCAACATGAAGCTCCTAACCTTACATAATATATGTTAGGTATAACCCTTAGATCCCACACCACTTAAAGATAAAATGGAACAGTTAAAAAAAAGATTAGTGCTAATGAATCCTTGTATTTACCAGCGTGAACTATTTGTTTGAAGATACATAGTTTTTCTTAGTAGCTTTAAAACTTTTTCAGTTCATGATGCTGAATATATGTATATATATGTATATATATGTATATATATATATATACATACACACACATGCACATACATATGTATCAGGTTTTTTAGGAGTACTATTTTTTTGTTTGTTTTGCTTATTCTAGAAGATAGAGATGCCAAAATGCTAGACACATAAATTGAGATTACAGTCAAGAAAAATTGAATAGCTGCACTGATATCAGTAGCATGTCCTTTGTAATTCTGCTACCATTTTATTCTTTCATTACATTCATCTATTTTGATGTATTACTGATTGAACTAAGAATTTCATTTTCCCATTTGCTCCAAGTTCAGAACATCATAGTTTGATAATCAAAATGTGTAGTAAGCTGATCTTGTGTACAGAAATATATAGCATGTACCTATATATTATGATGTCACCATCAGAAGCCATTTTACCCCACAGAAATAGTGAACTTACAACCAAATTAAATTGGTGTAAGGCATCATGTATTCACCATAGCTATTTTCACCAGAAAATATTTAAATAAATAACAGCCTGTTTCCTTAGACCTCTAACAGATTGCTTATAGAATATGCATCTGAAGAGAGGTAAGAAAAGGCCAATTTGTGAAAATAGAAATAAAAACTAAAAAGATCACAAGAGGAACATGACAAGAGATGCAGCAGTTTAGAGGAAGAGGAACCATTCTTGGTCAAAACCAGATAACCATCTATGCTGTACAGTATCTAGGGTAAAGTGCTGACCTACTGGGAAACTTATATCTGTTGATTATAATAAAAACACTATGCTACAGATTTTGCTTAAGTAAGAAAAACTTAAATTAAAATTAGGACCTTTTTCAACACTTTGATATGAAAGTTGATTGAACTTGGCTTACATACCTTGGCTACAGAAATAGAGTGTAGAGCCTGATACTGCAGATGCTGAGTGATGTGTGTCACAGAATCTGCCACAACCATACTCCTTCGGTAAAACATGTGTTCTATTGCCTAAAGTCAATCCAAAAACACAATAGTTCATGTAATTACCCAAATTGGCACCTTTAGAATTTAGCTTTATGCTGGCTGACTCATCCACACTGCAAATACAGACTCTACTTTGTAATGTTAGTAGCAGTTGCAACTAATTTTTCACTTCAAAAATGAGAAATTCAGAATGAGAAATTCAAATCATTCAGGAGCATGAAAAGATTTCAGGACCAAGGTAAATTTTGGTGTGGTTTTTTTTTTTGTTAGTTTACTTGTGTCAGGGTTGTTTTGTTTTGGTTTTTTTTTTTTAATTATTATGCTGTTTGTTTTGTTTGTGGTGGGGTTTTGTGTTTTGTTCATTTAGCTTTTTCTTTTTGGTGTGGTGGTTTTTGTTTGCATTTGTTCACCATTGCTTTCTGAAGTTATTTCAAAACAGATTCCTTTTGGGAAAACATACCAAGGAAAAAGTGTTAACTCCTGCACCTGGGGAGGAACAATCCCATACACCAACATATACTGGAAGTCATCCATCTGGAAAGCATCAGGAAAGGACCTGGGGCAGACCTCAAGCTGAACATGAGCCAGGTGTGTGCCCCTGCTGCAAAGGTGGCTATCGGTATCTTTGGCTGCATTACACAAAGTACTACTTGCAGGGTAAGAGAAGTGAGCCTTCCTTTCTACCCTGCATTGGTAAGACCACACCTGGAGTGCTGGGTCCTGGGCTCCTTAATATGATGCTGACATGAACACAGTGAAGAGAGTCCAGCCAGGGGACATGAAAGTAGTTAAGGGATGGTAGCATCTCATAGATGATGAAAGGCTGAAAGAGCTGTGACTGTTCAGTCTGGAAAAGATAAAGCTCATGGTGGGGATCTTATCAATGTATATAAATATCTGAAGGGAGGATGTAAGGAAGACAGAACCATGCTCTTCTCAGAGGTGCCTAGTGACAGGATAAGAGGCAAAATGGGTTCTAGCCACCCAAATCTCCTCTAACCAAACCCTGTCTTGAATGAGAAGCCATCCACACAAAAACATTTCCCATCTCAGGGAAAATTAAACACACACACACACACACACACTATAAAAAATATGTAAAATTTGTTCAAGGTTCTCTCTGTAAAGGTCTGCATGAAAGAAACAGTTTTCATCCAGGGACCTACCTTCAGAAGTTCCACAAGTCTGCAGAGAGCTTTCACTGAGGTTTTGGTCATAGGTTTTTGCATTGACATGTACAGATTCATTGTAGTTTTGATGATGGTGCTAAGACTGTATGCATAAAGAAAACCCTAAAAATAGAATGTGTACAAGGGGAGAAAAAAAAATCATTTCACAACATATCAAAGAAGTCCTCTCCTTTTTCTTTCATACATGATAGACAGCTAATTTTTGCCTCTAGGAGGTCCTACCACTCAATAATCAAGTCTGAGATGCCAAAGCTGAATGAGATCCTTTTATTAGGCAGGCATTATGAAAGTGCCTATGATTCTGTAGATCACCTGATAATTAACCTCTTCTAGAGCCATTCAAATTAAACACAGGTCAGTGAGTTAAATTAATCACATACCCTCAAAGGTGTAATCTTGGTAAACCTGTTGTAAACCATCCCAGCTAACAACTCCCATCCCCACAAAAACCAGCCTACCACAAAACTAATCTGAAACTTCCAGGTTCTGTGGAATACACTGAAACTATTTACAGAGTTTTACACATTCTAAATAGGACTGTCCATCCCATACAAAAAAAAGATCATTTTTAAATCAATGCATACTAAGCTTTTAAATACAATGTTGGTTACATAAAGAATGACAAAAAGGTTAACTTTAAAGGAAAAGTAGCAACAAACATTTTAAAAAAAGACTAGGAAAAGACAGCCAGTGGTGTAGGAAGCTCAGTTCACTGCAGATCAAGATTTAAAGTCCACTGAAAAGAATTCAAATAAAACCCACAGTTCCTAGTACACATATGTCTTAGCTATGGAAGATTTAGGATCATGCTTCTATCACACCTCATCAGATTTCTCATCAAATTTCTGTCAAGCGGATAGAGACATATTCAAAACTAGCAAAAAAAAATAATTCAGAAATAAGATGCATCTTACATTAAGACTACATGCTGTTAGTAGGCCAAAAGAAAACCAGCTGCCTCGGAACGCAGTAAGATTCTTGCAAAGTACCATCACTAGGCAAAGCACAATGAAACACAAAAGCTTTACTGGAAGTATGGATTGTGCTAGATCAAACTAAATTAGACACTTGCTCAGTCGAACTTAAGTACTTCACGGCTGACTCTAAAGGTAAAAAAGCCCAACATCTGTACTACAGACACAATGAGGATAAGTCAAGAGAAAAACTCAAAATTTTAGCCACTGTCAACTGACTAAATATACATTCTCCATATGCCTATGGAAAAACCTTTTACAGATTTACATGAAGTATCTACAAGGGCATTTAAAGTTTTAGAAGAATGCCCACATGGTAAATAACACACGGAACCTCAGAGTTTATGTTCAACAGCTTGCAGTAGAAGCTTGGTTTGCTGCAGCACCACAGTAACAGACTGCACACCTGGATGAAGACATTGCAGCGGTTAGAAAGATCTTCAGCAAACTTCTCTATACGTTGCTCCTTTAACAAGATAGATTCCATTTTTGTCATCCATGAGCTCACAAAAACGTAATATGAGTGCATATCTCTGCAGAAGAAAAGAAAAAAGGTTGCTCATTTCAAATAAGAACATGGTAATTTTCTTCTCTTTCCAAAGCTTAAACTCTTGCCAGGCAAATATGTTAAATCCTCAGTCCCCAAAATAATAATTCTCCATTCCCAAAGGCATCTGAACCTCATAATCATTTATGTTTTAATTCTCTACAGGTAAGGATTAATGAGTCTGCCAATTATATCTGTACAAGCATATCCTAGAGTCTAAATCATCTATCTTTCAAAAAGAACAAATGTCTCTCTTAGTAGTACATATACTACACTTCTTTAAATTAAAAGAGTAAATAAAACTGCTAGAAAATGCTTTTAGACACTAAAAAAGGAAGGCCCTTCAATGAAGTTTTGGTGGTTTTTTTCCTCCATGTCTGAATTTTTATATATATGCACACAAAAATATAGCTTGTCATTACAACAATGCCAGACTGGACTGCTCTTAAGTAATATAATTCTCCAGAAGTTAATCTACTTGGGTTACACTGGTCAAAATATTTAAAGACAACCAGCAACACTAACATACACACACATTGCTGCAGTGAAGTGGAAAAATTTATTAATATCACTGAGCAACACTACACAATGTGCCAGTACATAGAAAGAAGAAACCCATGGATTTGAAAACTATTTGCCAAACAGCATCACAAAGGAGTATTGAGGAATCATACTTGGTAAGTGACTGTGCCTTCTGCTGTAGAAAGTTCTCCCTTTGCATTTTAACTGTATGAATACTTTTCTTGTCCAGAAGTTTGGCAGCAGTTGGTATCTTCTGAATCAGGAAGTTGTCAGCAAACCAGATAATGTTGGCAGTTAATGTGATGGCTGGTACCTAGGGGGAGGGAAAAAGGGCAAAATACTACAAAGTAGCAATTAACATAAGTAACTACAACAAATATTATGCTAGACTTTTATCTGTTTTGAACCATAACACACAGTCACTTTAATTCTGCTTATCTAATTTCTAGAAGTTAAAAAAAACTATTCAAGTTAAAAAAGGTTTCTCCACCTTTGGATTTTAATGTCTTTCAAAATACATGTTAATAGCCAAGATCAAAACCTACAGCATTTATTTGGCCCCACATTACTCAACTTTTTTCCTCAGCACCACACTAACCTTAAGAAGAAATATTTTAATGGTAATTGCAAGGGGTGTTTTTACCTTGCTGTTATGAGTGCATGGGTTTTAGACCATCTTTAAAAGAAAACAGGGTGAAGGGGAGGCAGGAAAGAGTAGAAAATCTTAATTCTGCTTTTTGAGTTGTTTTGATAAATTGTATGCCCACTCTTTTCCCAGGTTTGTGCTATACTACAAGAAAATTATTTAATTCATTACTGAAGTTTTGATTCTATTATTGAGAAGAGAGTATTCACCTTTTTACAGACATCCAACAGTGACTTGTAAAATTTCTTGTCTATGGTCCGAAAAATCTGAAAATACAGTACGAAGAGGCCACAGATGCCCACATACTTATCTCTCTGGTCCATTTCTGAAGGTTCACCTGCAGAAACACACCTTTTTTGAAGTCTACTCCCAGACAAACAAATTTTAGAAGCAGTGAAGCTGGCGGGAGAAACATGAGCTTGCATTACCAAGTTTGGTTTCAACATTTGCAAAAGCTGTGCGAAGAATATGAGCAAATTCTTCAGCAAATGTGGTGTTCTTTGACACTGACACTCCACCGTTTACAGAATCAAACTGCTGCTCTATACAGGCCTGAGTAAAAAGGGAAAAAAAAATCATAATGGTAATGCCATGAAATTTGGAACTTAAAAGAATACTGATTTTGCAAGGGAAGAACACATCAAGACTATATTGGTTAAAGACAAAATTCGTTTTAAACTTCACAACACGCAGACTTTTAGCTATGCTTAAATTTAGTATAATAACATAGAATGTTATCACCCTCTTTTATACCTAACACTAAAAAAGTCATTTACTTCACACTTCTGTTAAAGGGCTTTTTAAAATAAACTACTTGATGTGCTTCATGATAAGAAACTGGATGGGTATTTGCATTATTACATCATAATACTTTACTATTTATGCATTAGGTAAACAAGATTATCACGCAAGTCACTTATACAATGTAGTTGATGAACTTGTTACATAAAATCCTCACACTACTGGTGGTGGTTTAAAAAAAAAATAAAAATTACCAAAACCCACACAATAGTCAAAATATAGAGAAACACACCAGATTTTCTGAAGATATTAAATATAATTCTGTTAAACACTTTTGTAAAAAAATTCTTCATGTATTTTTGTTAGGAAGGAGCTTCAGCAGAACAGGAGGGGAAAATTCCTGAATGAAGAACAGACAAATCCTATTGCTGCCTCAAACATGTAATGAAGTCTTTGTAATAATGCAAAACTAGACAAATAAAAGATGAAGCCTAGATGGTAGCAGTGTCCTTTGAAAGGATAAGCTAAATTGTGCATATTTATCTACAACTTCCCTTTGGGAGGCTTTTACAAAGCAAAACCTTCTGGCCCATGCAATTTAAGGGGCATCAGTAAGAAATGAGCAACAGTCCTGTTGAACTGACTCAGCTGTGACCAGATTTGGCAATGCTGTCCTCTGCCCACCATGCAACAATGCCTGATTTCAGGGTCTCACACACACACTTCTCCAAAAACAGGTGGCTTCTTGTCTGAACACATCTAAGGTAGCTGTACTGAAAAAGTAATAAATTTTCTCAGCCAACTCTACACTTGAATGTTTCAGGGGTATACACCACTGAAATGGTGACAGCTACCTGTCTCATATGCTGGGAATGAGATAAAAATATATTACATAAGGTCAGACTTAACGTGCTTTGAAGCGCTATGTAAGCCTGCCCCTTATTAAAATTCCTGGTGAAAAACAGACTCTGTTATATACACAGTTCTAATTGTGTAGACCAAATTGCCTGCATTTCTTTATTTCTGCAAAACAGCAAGCATTAACAGCTCCCATTCAAAGCCTGGCACAGTTCTAGCATAAGAGCAAGGAAGGATCTTACAATGGAGCCTTTTTTCCTTGCCCTCATGCACAGATGCAAAAGCCAAAATCACAAATCGCTGTATCCAGAACAAAATAAAAACAAGCAAACAAATCTTTCTACAAAGAGTGTTTAACTCTTGCAATATTTTCCCCTGTCACACCAAGGAACATTCATTTCATTACCTGAAATATCATTCCATCAAGTAACTGGCATTCCAGTTTTAACAGCAGCTTTTCGAATGGCTTCAGTTTATCATCTTGAATCCCAAATTTAGAAGGGTTGTGATGGACAGATTTTAGTAACCTGTAAAGAGCATCTGTATGTTCCACATACATACACCACAGTGAAAACATGCTAACAGCTTTATCATACCCTGGACTATTTTAACAATACATTTTATTTGCTCTCATTTGGGCCTAGCAGTAACTCCAAAATAGTAAAAAAAAATAATTTCATTTGTGTTCAAAACCAATTCCCTTTGTAGTCTTCGATTCTTCAGCTTTTACTTAAGCTAGCATTGTTAATTAAAATGGTAGCCCATCCCCATGACTAATATGGATAATCATAGTCTTAGCAGAGTTCTGTACAAAATTAAGATTTCTTGAATCTATTTGAAACCCCACCAACTACTGCTGTGTTTGTCAAGATGCTTACCATGGATTGTAAATGTAGTATCAGCACTTCAAACAACACCAGGAAGTTTTTAAAGGACACAATGGGAGCTGAGCCTTGTTCTTTATTAAGATTTCTGGGAAACTCTGGGCTACCAAAATTCACATTCCCACACTGAGTTTTCACACACATACATGATTTTGCATTTTATGTTGTGGGAGTACTTTTTACACCTTCAGAGACACACCTCTTATACATGGTCCAGTGATCTTTCAGAGTGGCATGATTCTCAATTATTTCATCCAAAGTGATTAAGACTGTGAGCAACTCTCCCAGATGCTCGTACATAGCCTGTTTAATATAAAGAAGAAAACAAAACAAAAACCTGTAATTATTGAAAAGTTTATTGCAGTCATGCATGGCATATAAAAATTCAGTTCCTCTCAATATGTTATCAGCCAGGAAGATATCAGCTAGAGAGGTCAACTGGAGATTTCTTTGTTTGGTAGCTTAAAGATTTAGTAGTTTCTGTAGGAACACAATGAAAATTGTTTTGCACACAGGCAACACTAAGTCCACTCATCTATTTCAACATTGAAGGCAGGTTTTTTAAAACCACCTACATGCAGAAGCAAATAGTGGATGCAGTAAGGGAGCACACAAACATTTTTCATCTCAGAAAGCTAGAATGTGGCAGACATGGAGACAACAGAC
Organism: Corythornis vintsioides; assembly: GCA_025447755.1. Taxonomy (NCBI): domain Eukaryota; kingdom Metazoa; phylum Chordata; class Aves; order Coraciiformes; family Alcedinidae; genus Corythornis; species Corythornis vintsioides. Next base: position 84,599 of record JAOEGS010011247.1, on the reverse strand, counting down.
CTTTCCACATAAAGGACAGAAAAAGGTGATTAACATAAAACCTTTCAAGGAGATTCCAGATTTAAAGTTGTACTTGAAACTCACTTCCTTGCAGCTTTTCTCAGGGCAAATGATCGAGACACACATATATGAACACAAGCAAAAAGGTCATTCCCACCTGAAAGTGAACTCCAGATGTCTCTATAATTTTAGGTGCATTCCTGTAAAAATTAAATAAATTTTTTTCAATCCTACAAATAGAGCATATTTACCAATTCTGTATCACAGTGTGTTCTTTGTTTCTTGGGGTACATTTTTCTTCATTGACACAGTAAATCCAGAAAACAGTAAGAACTTCAAAATTTGATTTAAAACTATGCTATCTGAAATCTGTGTTCTATGACCAAATTTAATATTACATTTTTTAAATGTATAGTATGTGACTGGTTCAGTGCACATGTGTATCAGCAATCCCAGTTCAGCCACACTAAGAGCAAGTAGCCTTAATATGTAACAGCCCTGTGGCCCAGGAGTACAAAAATCACATTTAATCAAGCCACATCCAAGCTACACATCCCACCTTGTTCACCCAGCACCATACAGAAAGCCTACCTTGTGTTGTAGTGTAACAAAAATGAAAACAATAAATAGAATTGAGAAGAATGATGCTATCCTACTGGGAGAATGGGGGAAGTTGTATTCAGAGACAAACCAAACTCCCATTCAGAGCTAAGCTCTCCTCAGTTTTCAGAGAAGCTAATCCCAAAAACCCTTACTAAGGTCAACTTCACGTGTTAAAACCATGTTTTTTCTGTGAAGAATACATACCAAGATTTACACATTTAAACCACACTTTGGAAGTGATCCAATTTTTAAGTTTCTGAATCTACTGTATCAGTCAACTATATCAGCCAACAGAAGTTCTCTCAGAGCAAGAATGAAAAAGTAATACTATTTCTTCATATAAAGACTAAGTGCCTCTGAAGCATCAGCTCTATCAAAAAATATAAAATAGAATTCTTATATCTCATCTAAAAGCACTGCCTTTTCTGAAAATAAGACAAATCTATGTCTATAATGACTTATGAAACCCCAAGTTGCACATCGAAGCATTCACCTTACCTACAGATAATATTCCAAAAAAATAGTGATGGCTTAGAACATTCATATTTTATACATTTGTTTAACTACATAAAAACAAGAATACATTTTAGGGATTAATTACTTGTTGCTGGTATAGAGAACAGCCAACTGGTGCACTACATTCACCACCACTTCATAACATCGGGTAACAAAGCAAGACAGCTCCTGAAATAAAAGACAATAAAATGCATGTCTACATATAGACTCTACTCATATACAAGTTGTCATTACACCATCAACACAGAACATAAACCACTGAACTTGCAAGTTCAAGCTCCAGCTACATCCCTAACCCAAATCAGTGGGAAAGCCTACAGCAGGATGGAAAACATCCTACTAAAAGCTGCAAAAAAGGACCTGGGACTAAGCTACACAGCTACTGAACACAAGGTTCCTGTTCAACTTGGACTATTTGATAAATTGAACCAATAGTATAAAGACAGTGAGAAGCAACTTGACAAAAGCAGCCAACCACTTTCAGAGTATATATACCTGGTAGCAAAGGCTATGTCTTTTCCCACATGATTTGAGAGTGACACTGTAGGGATATTCCAATTAGGAACTAAGACAATAGCCTATACAAAATTTAGCAATGATAAGCCACAGAACACTGCTTTAAAAAAAAAAATAAGAAAAAAAAAGACTGTCTTCGAGAGATATGCTTCACTAAAGAAGAATCTGAGCTCACACATTGCAAACTCAGTAAGAACAGTTCAACTCTGACTACATCAAGGACTATCATAATTTCTGTAATGGATTTTAACAAGTTGTTCCTCGAGCAACACCATAAACAAATCTGAGTTGCAATAATATTTGCTCATTAATGCAGCCCATAAATCCCATCAGGTAAAAGTCAGCATGCAATGAGTCTAGCCACTCAGCACACAGATGGCTCCATAGCAGACAGCCCACACTGTCTAGTCAGCCAGCCTGCCATTCCTGCCAGAAGACTGGCTTGGCTAACAGTTTAATCCTGTCTTCCTCTCTTCCTAAATAAAAATAGATTTTATTTAGGCTTCTGCCTTCTATTAGTCACCAGTTTTCACAAAACATAAGTGCCATTACTTCTTTTGCTTGTATTGCTCTAACAACTGCAGCTGAAACAAGCCAACAGATTCCAGAGGAATGGATTAATATACAATTGAGATCATGTTTCCTTGGAAAGGGGCACCAGCTGTTATTTTAAAACTTCCAGGAAACAGTCCAATTGAACAGCACAGCCACATTAGCAGCTATGTATTGCAGATGAGATTATCATGTTATCACTGTGCTCTGCATGATAAAGAATACCTAATAGTATTTCACAACATTATTTTAATGTGGGGGTTTTTTTTTAAGTTCAGACATAGCTAATTTGATTAACTAGGTGTAAGAGCTCCAAGAAATGAATTCCTAAGAAATCATGAATTCCTAAGAGTAAAAAAACCCCAAACAATACATGGACATTGGCTCTACAAAACTCACATTTCACCTTTTTTGTCATTTTAATTCATATTACCACACCACACCTGGGGACAGGCTTACAGCACTGACCAGACAAGCATCTCCCAATCTATGGATATAGGCTACTACTGATTTAGGGGAACACAGCAATTGAAAAATAACAAACTCAATATGGAAAAATCCTCACAGCTTTACCCACCTGTTAGCACAGTAACTTTGCCTTTGGGGGAACATTCTGCATCTCCCTTCTTTCCAAAATTGCTCAACCATCAGCAAGCCATCATTGCATAGACACAAAGTGGGCTCACAAGCAATACTGCTATATTTGTGAAGTGTTTAGCCTATAAATATACACAACAGCCTATACCCCTTAAATAAACACAAACGTTTTCTATAGTGTGGGTTTGTTGCAAGAACAAAAACATCCTAGTAGAGAAGGAAAAAAAAAAGTCTGTAGAAATGTACAGTAGCCCCATTTCAGAAGCACTAAAAGGTCTCAGACATCTGCTTGGAAAGAAAGAGGATGAAAATGACAAAGTTGATAGGACAAAAAGCCTGAAAATTTTGGGATATTTCAAGCACAAGGTACCCTAATAACTAACTGCACTTGTAATTAAGAGCTTAAGACACAATTTCCTATAACATTCAGTCTGTGCTGACTCAGTAAATGACTGTCACGCTACTATAGCAAGAGCAAATATTGACCTTAAACTACAATTTGTTTAAACAATCTGTAAGCTTCCTATTATAAACAATATTGTATATAAAACAGAAACATTTTTGAGGACAGTTACTTAAGCTGTAGTAAAGACAAAAAAAATTTGTAGTAGACTGAAACCTGAAAGTACAGGAAATCCTCAGAAGACAGAAAGATGCTGTTTTCATGCCAAGAAGACCCTGATAAAAACTGTGTAAGAAATTAGTGTTCTTGCATGAAAGTCTGAGTGAGGCACAAGCAAAGTTTCTTCTGGGTACATGTTTTAATTTTATTTTCTTTTATCAGCAAAAAAACCCTCAAAACTTATGAACAATTAATACATTCCAAAAATTCAGGGAAAACAAAAACTCGATAATCCAACCCATTAAAATAGGTAACTAATTTTACCATCAAATGAAACAACCTCAGCTCATCTCTTAAATTTAAGTAAATTCTATTTTATTTGAGCAATAATTAAACAAACTGTAATTCCTCCTCTCATTAGACCTCTAGAGTTTTAGAGAAGTATAAAAACCACCCAAACCAATGTGTAACATCAGCTGTTTGTGACATCTGCAGACAAAAGTCATGTATCAAATGACTGCAATGCCTTCCAGCAAGATGAAACCAGGATACTGTAAACTTAAATCCACTTTGCAAGTAGAAGATTATATATGCTATCAAAATATCATTATACTCTACCTGCAAGAAAGAAACAAATCTTCCCATCTGTATTTGGCAATCTCCCTCCACCATGCTTGAATCTGTGGCTTAAAAGACAAACATTTCATCACTTTCAAAAGCCTGTTAACACCTATTAACATTGATTGGAACATGACCCCAAACCAGTTCTTATTATTACACAAGTGAAATACATGATTCTAAGTGTACTGAGGGAGCCTTAAAACTCAAGTCCAGCTTAGAAACTTGAAAAATTATTTTGCTTTCCTTTCTCAAAAATTACATTGCTTATCAGACACAAAGCAGGAAAAAAGTATCCATCACCTGAAAGAAAATAAAGAATACGAAAGGTAATTTTATTAAAAGGCAGACATATTATGTAATTTCGTATACAGGTTTCAATTTTTTAAAGGTTGTATGAAAGCACTAGGTATTTCTATTGCAAGGAACATCCTGTGGTAATTACTGAAAGAATAAACTCCATTATTCAAAAGAAAAAGCTGTATAGCATGTAATTTCCTCAAGAAATTGGTTTTATTTTCCCTACATACCATGCACAGAACCACAATCTGATCACCACAGCTTCAAAACATTAGCCATAAGACAAAGTACACTAACAAGATACTATGAAATACAATCATTACATCATCGCACTGAATTGTTTCAGTCAGATGGAGCAGCTGTAACACCACCTGACAAAATACAGTCTTTTAAAATACTGCCAGTACACTGGGAGCAGAAATTACTTTCAATTGCTCACCTGCATCAGAAAACCAGATATTACTGCTTCATAAAAGATGTTCTTTCACAACAGTCACTAGAGACTAAAGGAGTCTCAATATTTCTGCAAAAAATGGAGCTCTGGGACAAGATTCTAAATATTGTATGCTTCCCCTTCACACATTTGATGTAACCTTTACTCTGTTTATAGTGTATGTCCTCAAAAAAACCCTATCCACTTAATTATTTCAAGTTCCTAGACTAGCTCTAGCCACTTCAAGGACAAAAAAAAATTCTCAATACAGAAGGAAAAAGACCAGTACAGTGTTTAAATTTCAACTATTCTTCAGCCAGTAACTTTGCCAGCTGTTCCAAGTAAGCAAACTTGTTGTTATCAAAGCAGATGCTACAAGGATGGATAAGGGAGTAGAACATAATTTTCTGCATCCCTATCTAACCCACAGAAGGCTGACCTCTCAAGTTCCTCCTGTTCTCAAGCATTCCCTGCAGAACACCAATCAGGAATAAACTGCTGCTGTAACATGTTAATCTGCAAGAATCTGACTTTTTGTGCTGGAGACATGGAAGTATCATTCTGTCAACATATTACTTTATCTTAAGATATTTAAAACCATATCTGATAAGAAATGAAAATGGCTAAGAAAAAAACAAACCAAAAGCCACACTTTTCCATCTCTGAACCACAAAATGTATCTTATAAAGCACTTGAAAGAACATTAAACAGTTGCTAGTTCAAAGATTTCACATTGCCCAACATTTCTGTCAATCAATGCTCTTGAAAAGCTTTGTAAAAGGGCTTTATTTAAAGACTACTAAGAAAAGGCCTCCCGTTTCTCTCAAATTTTTGAAATGGAAAACAAACTCTGGGGATGTCTCTAAATCAACTCATCAGTATATTCAGTTCTCAGGACCAAGATCTGTGTTTATTCCCAGACTAGCATCCTAAGGTAGAAACTTAAGGCCAATCATTTGGAGGATTTACCTGTTCAAGACAAAAAGCAACTTTCATTAAAGTAGGATCTCATAATTTTTTAATGGAATTACTTAAGTCCCTGTATTATGTCAGTCTAAAAAGTAGAACAAGTACTGTTACCTGCATTGAAGGGCAGGGGATATGAATACACTGCATAAGTAGGCAGAATTTGGACCAAGTTATTTATTGTTTCATTATAATCAAATTACAGATTTATTGTTTTACTACAACCAATGTAAAATCTAGTCCCAGTAAGAAATAAGTTGGTTTAAGATGTGTTTATATGTGAGATCACAAACCAAAACAGGTGTTCAATGTCATACTTTAAGAACTAGCTGTAGTATATATGCTCTACATTTACACATTTAATAAAACCTCAACAGCCTATACTCACTGCTTTTCATGGAATTAAGGCTGTAAAAAGTTTCTTGTTAAGGTAACAAGACTGAAGGTAAAGAGGCTTTACAGATAAGTATTGTTACTTTAACCAAACTCAGAACAATTACAAGACATTAACATACACCCCTATGACCTCAAAGTCTGTTATTAGATGTTCACAGACACAAAGACTGTGTCCTTATTAAAAATTTAAACTTATTGGAGCATTTAATACAAACTGAAGCAATATCATAAAACTACAAACTTTTACAGTAAAGGGAACTACTTACCTCCTTCGCCATAAAACAAGAGGCCATTATAAAATTTTGTTTCTGCCTAACAACAAAAGCAGAAATTTGTTTTTTAATAAATAGGATAGCTGTAATCAAGCTACAAAATTTAGACATATCTTGTTTCTTTACTGCTAAAGAATATATAAATATATATAGATATCTGCTTGTCAATTTGCAAACATTTTAATACACAATAAGAGACAAATGAATTTACCTCATATTTTAACTTCTTGATTTCACAGCAAAGAGCAGCATACACAGTTATTACTTTGTTTAGGACCTAGACTCAAAGGTAGGAAAAACACCACACATTACAAATAGATTCACATTAAGATGTATGGTTTTTAGCTAGAATAACTCTATTTTTTTTCCTTTCAAACATAATGCACTTACCTTGTTTTCTGTCTTTATGAGCTCCAGAAGGGAGGATTGTTCATATGGCAGAAGCTAAAATTAAAAAAGAACAACAAATGAACTTTAGTTGGATAAATATATTTTTTACCAATATTTTCTAAGGTTTTTTTAGGTACACAAAGATCAATCTCAACAAGGAGTAGTAATTGCACATTACTGACAATCTACACTGCAGGAAACTTTCATTCTTCACATTTACATGGAAATTTCTTTCACTCTAGGCAGAAAGGCAAACAACTAGGTATACTATATAGCATTTACAACAATTTACTTACAGAACTTGGAAATCAAAGGCAAGGTTAATACAGAGTACATAGGAAACGAAGCAGCTTAGGAAATGTAACACATGAATTAAGAATCCCAAATGCAGGAAACAGATGCATAATGTACATCTGTATGCAGGCACTGACATTTTGTATTTAAGTCAGCTACGATATTGACGAGTTCATATACATCCAGCCCTGTGCTGACCCTACACATAATTAATTCAAATTATTCAGACCTATGATTGCTTGAAAGTGCATCTTCAGCACTGGCAACTTCCATAGAGTAACAAAAGGGCTTTTAAATGCTGTCTGCAAATTCAGCAAAGAGAAAAAAAAAAAAATTATGACCAAGGAAACTCATCTCTGAATAACAAAAATTACAGTACTAAAGCCATTAAATCAAAACACAACTAGAAGTAGACACACAGTTCACTCTAAAGTTATACAACTATTAGCAAGCTCTTCTGGAACCTCAACCTGCAGATAAACACACCAACAGCCACAGGGAAGAAACCTTCCAGAATTAGCTTCCCCTGCACATGAAGTACCATAAATTCATTTAACTTCCACTTGTATTCCAATGACTGGAAAAGAACAACATGAAAACATCTTCTCTTATAATACGCACCAATTTATTAATTACTTCATAATTAAAATAACATTGGAGAGGTTTCTCAAACACAAAAGTCAAAATTTGGAGGGCACAAATGTATTAAGTTTTTACTTATCAGGTTTTGAAGGGAAGGAGGAACTAGGAAAAACAACAGTTGCAACATATATTAAATATATAAAGACCTTTAATGTGATGGGATCAAGACTGAAGTCCCAAACATCTCCAACAGAGTCATCCAAAGCATCTTCAATTCTCTTGAGCTGAGAAGCATATTCCTCCAGAAATTTCCCATAATTCTTCAGCTGTACTTCGGCGTGAATTTCTGAGAATTGATCACATTTGGACAGTTTTAGTGACTGTTCAGTAAACTGCAGTATCAAAAAAAACCCAAAACAAACTTTGTTGCCATGTAGCTTTAGCACTGGATTCCTCACTTTGCTGCAGCATTTTTCCTTATTACAACCACATATTTAACACAAAACTCTTATTTGTTTAAGATACAATCCTACAACTTAGTGTCAGTTTAAAAGAAATCCAAGTACTACTTAAAGAATATAAAACATCTAAGTGGTTTGCAGAAAGCTACTTTTTAAATTTACATATATTTTCAAAGCTAAGCACTGAAAAGACTGCAGAAATTGTAACACAGCAGGTGATTCTAGCCACCAGCTGAAAGAGCACACAAGCAATTAGATCAGATTTTGAGGCAATGGGTCTAACCATTTCTGCCGGAGTAGCAGTTGCAATTAGTAAGCAATAACTTCACTCCCCCTGCTACTTTTCAGTAACTTATTTGACCTTTGCACTTGAAGTTTGTGGCCTTGAATCATTCCCCTCACTTGCAAATTCATCATCTTCAAGCAGAACTTTTCTTCTGCTTACCACCCAGATGCTGAAATGCCCCTAACAGGAACAGGGCAGCTGTGCAAGCAGGTTCAAGAGGGAAGAACATTCAGCTGGTCAAACACGAGGAACAGTGCTATTAATTAACAGTGCAAGTCAATTGGTCCACAAAATTTTAATTCACTCTATCCTGATTTTTTTGTTTCTTCCTACATTAGGATACTCCCCCTCCTCACACCAGATTACAGGCAATTGCTTAGTTGCATAATGTGAACCAGAGTGAATGATAACACAGCTGAAGGCTTCTATACCCAGTGAGGAAGTGCAATCCTTTTTACTGTGAAAACTAAAGTGTCTTCCCTGTAACTAGATAATCTGTCACCTTGTGATCTTCTGCTATTTGTTGAAAACAGAATTATCTAAAAAAAGTCAGAGAATGTAAGTCAGATGAACAAATGAACTTTTCCTAAACAAGAATTCCACTCTCACATAGGTTTATGTGTCCTTTTCATATTTCAGCAAATAGGCTGCTCTAAAAAGTTTTTTAAATCCTTCTATTCTTTTATTCTGCATGTTTAGCCAGCCTCTTACTCATCCACCTTGTCAATAACCGCGGGAAAGGGTAGCTGATGGCTACTGCAGTGGGAGAGCACTGCTGAATCAATTATCACTTACACATTCTCTGGAGAAATAAAATATTTGACTGAGACACTGCACCAGCCATAAGGAATGAGTAAGCACAAGTTAAGGAAAAGATTAGAAGAACTATGCACAGGAAGGTTAAGACTGAAAAGATATGACTGCAGCAAAGTCCTGAACTAATTCTGAGCTAGTACTTTGAAGCCAGCAGCAATGCCAACCATAAGGGCACGTGGACTGCAAAGCCTACCCAAGAAGCACAGTAAATTCTCCCACACTGTTCTGCACTAGTGCCACTGGGTTCTGCCTGTATCTACAGCCCATACAGTGCACAGGCAATGTCAAAATAAGGAGACAATTTCATGTAAATGTGTAAGAAACAAGTGAATGAAAAACTCTCCATCAGCAGTGTGCACTCCAGACACTGATATGTATCCCTTGAGTTGTATCATATTATTCTCTTCCATCAAATCCATCTCATCCTTCCAGTGCATCTTCTGCAGACTGCTTCAGAAAAGCAGTAGAATCCCAATGGATGCAGAGCCTTGCAGAACAGAGTTGACCCAGCCACCTGCTTCAGTACTTTCATTGAAATCACAGATTCATTCTGGTTGGAAGAAACCTTCAAGATCATTTAGTCCAACTTTTAACCTAGCACTAAACTGTATCCCACATCACATCTACATGCCTTTTAAACACCTCCAGGGATGAGGACTCTTCCACCTACCTGTGCAGCCTGACAGTGCTTAACCTTTTAGGTGAAGAAATATTTCCTAATATTTAATGTAAACCTCCCCTGGCACAACTTCAGGCCATTTCCTCATCCTATCACTTGTTACATGGGAGAACAGACCAACCTCCACCTCACTACAACCTCCCTTCAAGCAGCTGTGAAGTAATAAGGTCTCCCATGAGCCTCTTTTTTTTCCAAGCTAGGCAACCTCAGTTTCTTCAGCTGCCCTCACAGGACTTGTTCTCTACACCACCAGCTTTGTAGCTCTTTTCTGGACACACACCAGCCCCTCAGATGTCCCTCCTGCAGTGAAGAGCCTAAACCTGAACACAGTATTTGAGATGTAGCCTCACCAGTGCTGAGAAAAGGGGGATGATCACTTCCCTGGTCCTGATGGCCACACTACTTCTGATACAAGCCAGGATGCCATTGGCCTTCTTCACCACCTTGGTACACTGCTGGCTTATATTTAGGAGGCTGTTGACCAACATCCCCAGGTCCTTTCCCATCTGGCAGCTTTCCAGCCACTCTTCCCTCAGCCTGTAGCATTGCAGGGGATTGTTGAGACCCAAGCACACAACCTGGCACTTGGCCTTATCAAACCTCATAGCACTGACTTCAGCCCATTGATCCAAGCCTGTCTAGGTCCATCTGTAGAGCCTTCCTACCTTCAAGCAGATCAACACTACCACCCAATTTGGTGTCATCTGCAAACTCATTGAGGGTAGTCTCAATCCTCTCACCCAGATCATTAATAAAGATACTAAACAGAACTGGCCCCAGTACTGAGCCCTGGATAACACCACTTGTGACTAGCCAACAACTGAATTTAACTCCACTGACTACCATTCTGGACAGTTTATTCAGCAAAGCATACACTTATCCAAGCCACAAGCAGCCAGTTTCTCCAGGAGAATGCTGTGGGTAGGTAAATGGTGTCAAAAGCTTTACTGAAGTCTATGTAGACAACATCCACAGCTTTTTCCCCATCCACTAAGTGGGTCATCTTATCATCAAAGCAGATGAAGTTAGTCAAGCAGGACCTGCCTTTCTTAAGACCATGGTGATTGGGCCCAATCACTTAGTTGCCCTGTATGTGCCATGTGATGGAACTCAAGTTGATCTGCTCCATAATCTTCCCTAGCACCGAGGTCAGACTGACAGGCCTGTAGTTCCCCAGAGCCTCCTTCCAATGCTTCTTGTAGATGGGTACCACATTTACTAACCTCCAGTCAACTGGGACCACTTCAGTTAGTCAAGAGGGTTGATAAATGATGGAAAGTGACTTGAGCACTTCTGCTGGCTCCCTCAGTACCGTTGGGTAAATCTCATCCAGCCTCACAGATTTCTGTGTGTCCAAGCCGTGACTATTTACTGCTAGAAAATGTGCAGATTTATTATAGAGGTAAACTGTATTATTCCCCCAATTTAATCTCCTCCCGGCACACAGTGACAAGCTAAAACCAGATAAATTGACAGAGATATCTCAGCTTTATAAGAACAGAAAAAGCTTTCAAGTCATACAAGAGTATGAAATTGGCAGGACCTTTCAAACAAATTCCCTATGAAATAGGTAGCATTTCTCAAACATCTCACAACAGTGCTCTGCCAGAGACCCAGGAACTGTCACCTCTCCAGCAGCCAAATGATAGATTTGAACAATACTACAGCTCCACATAAATATGAAATATTTCAAAACACTTACCTATTGATAGACATAAATTTGCTGCCTTGTGTTGATCATGTATATTTAAAATAAGAGACAGGTGTGAATAATTTCCTCATTGTTTCAGAGGAAGTTAAAGCTGTTGTCTAGCCAGAGATAGGCAGGGCTGAGATGATTTAAAAAATTACTTGGAGGTAGGGGATGCTTTTTAAGGTGCAGACATTTTTTGTTTTAAAAATGGGCATACATGGAGAAAGAAGAAGAAATCCCAGAAAGCAGACATTTTCTTTGGAGCAACAAACATACTTCATAAGGTATAATCTGTTTACAACAAAGTTTGATTTAGCTTCTCTTGAGGTGATAAAATGAAAGCATTAAAATCAGAACATCACGAGAGATCTACTCAGCAGTACAGATGCCCCTTATCTTCTTCCATAATATCAGCAATATCATAATCCAGAGAGCTTATTGTCACAGCGGGACACACAAGTGCTATGTCCATAAATATCTAGCTCAAAGATGCAACAAATCAGATTTACTTAGTATCTCATGTCTTCAGCCGAGAACATAATTGCTAAAATTGAGTGCTACAGGTATGAAGTGGCAATAAACAGCAACAGAAAGTGGGCTTTCCAGTCACGGGATTTTTCTTTGGCTTTTCTCTAGAACTTTGTGCTGCTCTCAGCAGAAGATCAGCCTATTTGTTCACCTACAAGATGGTGATAACACAGCATATTATGCCATGCAAAGTTCTCCCAGCTGCACTTAATGTCACAGTGGAACTAGTGGAGATCTGGCATTTTGAGTAAAAGCTGTATGTGCTATTCTGCAGCTGGAGAAGCAGTCAAAACTTCAGCTCAGCACAGCCTCACTTTCCCCCCAAATCCAGATTAAATGAATGTGGTATAAACCGTATCATCCCTTGAGATAACATTATATGTGAAACAGTTGGCCCATGAGCAACTTATCTTCACAGTAACACCTGGTGTAATTAATTTGGCACAGTTCAATTTCCAGTGTGTACTACAGTGTGACAACCATATACATTCCCTGTTTAGAAAGTAGGTCACCTCCACAGGCTGAGAAAAACGTGAATTTTGACGGGCACACAAACCCTGGCAAAGACTAAATCTTATTCGGGTTTGTTTGTTTTTTTAAGGTGAAACTACAAGCAACCACCTAGTTCCACGCCAGAAAGCCTCTACCAACGCTGCATTCAACTAACTTCTCTAGGCATGACTTCTCTGACTAACTGAGAAAGCAACTGCAACGATCTGTGAGCCACGAGAAGCGAGCAGCAAGGAAAGAAGCACATTCCCCACAAGCAGCATCTGCTCCTCCTGCCGCTTCCAGAGAGAAAATTGTCTGCCCGGCTGCTCCCTCCCTGACACTCCGGGCGCGCTGGACACGACCTCCCCGGGCGGTAAGCGATAGAAAAGCCGCTCTCCTACCACAAACAACCCTCGGCGGCTACGGAGAGGGCAGTGGAGCAAGAAAGGTCACCGCCACAGACCACCCCAGCAGGCCTGAGCGGGGGAGCAGCGGCAGCACTCGGCTGGGGAAAGGAAGGGGCGCGGCGAGCGCCCGGCTCCCCACTTAGAACAGGGTCCGCGAGGGAAGCCGGTGAGGGTCACCTCGCTCAGCTCTCGCCACTGCTGCTGCTCGCTTTCCCCCGTCCTCCGCGGGCACGCAGCGACGCCGAGGGGCCACGGAATGGTCCGGGAGGGGACCAGGGTCTCCTTAGCCCACGCCTCCCCCGCCCCCCCCACTCTGTGGCGATTATCACCACGGCCGCCGACCTCCCCCCGCCGGCCCGGCGCTAGCTTCTCCCGCCCGGCCCTCGCTCACTCTGCGAGCCGTCGTCGAGACGGTCGAACTCCCAGTCCGGGGAGAGGGTCTCCAGCGCCATCGCCAGCGGCTCCGCTTCCCCCCTTCGCTCCTTCCCTCCTCCCCCTGACTCAGGCGCACGAGACTTCCTGCCCCTCTCGCGCGCCGCTCTCTGGGAAATGGAGGCGGAGGAAGGCGCGGGACGGCGCCAGGGGCCGGGGGCGGGCGGGCGGTGGCGCCCCCGCGAGGACGGCGGCAGCGAACCAGCGCCACCCGCGCGCCTCGAAGCTCCCTCGGGCAGGGCCTGTGGCCGAGGCGCGAAGACTTCGGGAGCTTTTTCTCCTTTCCGTGTGTCGTGGAGAGCCCCGGCCCGAGGGCCCCTCACACCGATGCTGAGGGAAAACCCTGCCGGATACAGACGGTGTCACACATGCAACACAAACCCGCAGCGTTTCAAAGGTTTTGACAGGAACTGTGGCAGCTCTGGGGAAGAGGCCGGGGCTCAGGCTGCTGCACAAGGTGACTGCTGCAGTATTGTCATCTCATCATCTCGCTGACGTTTGTTGGCACACAAAGCCGTGAGGTATTTACCTGCGTGTGGTCAGTCACTGTTTCGGTTGGGTGTGATACCAGACAATAAAAATAGAAGTACTTTGGATAGCAAGAAAAGAGCCATTCAGGGCAATTAATCATGACCACAGCAATGACATTACCTCAGCACAATCTGTAGCATCAGCAGAAGAGGAAATGGCTACAAAAGCAGCGTCGCCAGGAGCATCAGCAATTTAGGTAGGGAAACAGCAACAAAAATAGCAACTCCAATGAGACACATCAGTAAGTGCAGGATCATCCATAAAAGCTAACTCTGTAATGCAGAAGGTCTGAAAATAGCACCTAATATAGTTGTTTTCTGATTAATAGGGATCCATCCTTTGTGTTCTATTGATTTTAAAAATTTCTAGAGTAGAAAGATCTGGTTGGCAGGTTTATTGTTGTATAGTTTTTACCTGTTTAAAGTGCGTTCTTAGATACAAACCTAGGTCTGGGAAAGAAGAAATCTAATTTAATTTTGTATGAAATGACATAAACAAAATTTGGAAATATTTTTTTTTTTTGAGGGCGAGAACTCCGATTTGGTAAATGTCATATAACCAAATATCACAGAATCATAGATTGTCAGGGACTGGAAGGGACCTTGAAAGATCATCTAGTCCAACCCCCCTGCCTTCAGTTATGGTTACATATCTGAAAAAAAATAACAATTAGTAATTATTGAATTAGTAAATGCACTGGTTACTTTTTATGCTGCCATTCAAGATGCAGTTTCCTTTTATCTCTTTAGGTGTCAGTGTTTTGTTGTATCTATGAATTCATAAATCAACAGGGGCTCGATTCTATGAGGTATTAAAAACCCTTTTTTCCCCTTGAAACCAATTTTTTTCCAAAGGTGTGTACTACTCCATAAGCATCTCTAGAATCCGTATAAATAGTTCCTTCTTTCCACTGAAGATAATGTAAAGCTCTCTCAAGTGCACACAATTCACAGGTCTGAGTAGATCAATTGGGAGGTAAATTCCCTTGCTCAATTACACTCGTGTCTAAACCATTGATGTGACTGCACACCCACTGCACCTCCTTCCCTCAGCACATGGAGAAGACCCATCCCCGAACAACCTCTCCCCATATGATGGGCATGTCTAGTAAGTCCTCTCTCACCTTAGTCTGATATTCTTTAAGATCAAGACCCTTACTCTCTTGGCTCTCCTGCCTCATTTCCATACAGAAATTGAGAAGGATTTAAGTTTCCATCTACCACCAATACCAGATACTCTTTTTCCATAAAAAGTTTCCTATTTTAATATTCTAGAGTCTGTTAACCATTGACCAGACTTATGGTTCAAAATCACCCTCACAGTGTCAGGTGCAAGCACAAGGAGAGCCCCTCCAAATGTGAGTTTTCTGCTCTCTTCTACTGACATTGTTGTAGCTGCCACTACCTGCACACACATGGGCCATCCCCAGCAAACAGGATCCACACTTAAAACAGCAGAAGAATTTCATTTTCTGGGGCACAGTTTCTCACTGAGACAGGTGCTCTTACAGGAGAATTTAAAGTGTCCATTATCTTCTCAAATAGGAAGCACAAGAAATGACCATAAAGAAAAAACAACAAAAACACACAAAAAAACCCTTAAACAAACAAACTTGTGGAAAGCATCCAGAGCAAAAATTGCTTCTTGTGTATACATGCAAAGCTCCACCAAGATTGACAGAATTGTAGTTACTTATAAGAAAAGGAATTTGGCTTGCTGGATCTGCAGGAAACCAGCTATGCTACACATTCCTCATGTATGGAACATTTAATGCTCAGCTCTCTGAATATTTTAAATCAAATAAAGTTCTTGCTCAAAGTTTTTGTGGCAGGATTTCCAGATGGGATTTACTATCCGAGATTTGCTCTTCACAATTCTGCTTCACAAAAACAGTGCCAATTTTTGCTGAAGCAGCTTCTGTTACAAGGTATGGAATTTGAGAGACTTCCATTTATGCATATGAGTAAAACATAGAACTATAGAATTGTTAGGGTTGGAAGAGACCTTAAAGATCATCTAGTTCCAACCCCCCTGCCAATGGCAGGGACACCTCCCACTAGATCAGGTTGCTCAAAGGCCCATCCAGCCTGGCCTTAAAAGCTTGCAAGGAGGAGGCTTCCACCACCTCTCTGGGCAACCAGTTCCAGTGTTTCACCACCCTCATGGTGAAGAAATTCCTCCTAATGCCTAATCTGAATAAACCTATCTCCAGTTTTAATCCATTCCCTCTAGTCCTACCACTGCCTGACAACCTACAAAGTCTCTCCCCAGCTTTCTTGTAGCCCCCTTAAGATACTGGGAGGTCACAATAAGGTCTCCCCAGAGCCTTCTCTTCTCCAGACTGAACCCCAGCTCTCAGCCTGTCTTCACAGGAGAGGTGCTCCAGCCCTCTGATCATCCTCGTGGCCCTTCTTTGGACATGTTCCAGCACGTCCTTATCTTTCCTGGTCTAGGGGCCCAGAAGCAGACACAGTACTCCAGGTGGGGGCTCACCTGAGAGGGGGAGAATCACCTCCCTTGAGCTGCTGGCCATGCTTCTCTTGATGCAGCCTGGGATACGATTGGCTTTCTGGGCTGCAAGAGCACACTGAGGGCTCATGTTGAGCTTCTCATCCACCAGTACCTCACAGACCTTTTCTTCAGGGCTGCTCTCAAGCCAGTCACTGCCCAACCTACACTGGTGCTTGGGATTGCCCTGACCCAGATGGAAGACCTTGCACTTGGCCTCGTTGAACTTCATGAGGTTGGCATGGGCCAACGTCTGCACATGATAATACTTTCTACTGGTTAAATTGGTAAAATAATTCTATTTCCGTAACACATATATGTTTCCTTTTCCTTACTGAGGAAAAATGAAATGTCAAGCATCAAGTTTTAAATGGCTTTCTAGAAGGCAGAAAATCCCTATTAGTAGTTTGTGAAAGTTGTAATTTCATGTCAGAGTCTGGCCTGAAATGAAGACCCAGTAGAAAAACCAAACCAAACCGAACCAAACCGAACCAAACCAAACCAAACCAAACCAAACCAAACAAACAAACAAGCAAAAAAAACCAAAAACCCAACAGCAAAAAGAAATCATAAAATTAGGTTTTAAATATAAATGTTGCAGAGTTAAAACAGGAAATAATTTTCCCATGAAATCTTGCTTCAACAAGTGGAAAAACATGAAAAATTTCTGTTGTATAAAATGTGGTTGAAACTTGTCATGCAATTATCATAGTTAGGGAATAACCACTATAAAACCTTGTTTGTTTGGGTTTTTTTTTTAATTGCTAAATCTTTAAAACTGGGTGAACTCTAAAGTACTGCTGAGGAATTTGAGTCTATGACCAAATCTTTATTCATCATGAAAAGCTCCATCAAGGCTGATTTCCAACAACAAAAAGCCTTAGCAGAGCTAATTTAGTTGATTACTGAATCCCAGGGCATGATTTTCAAAAGAAAGCAAATCCTGGAAGATTTGAGAATGTGCTCTTACTCCATTTATCCAGTGGAACACAGCCTTCCCTGATGATCTTGCCAAGTCTTTATGATATGTGTTTTCAAAGACACTGAGTAACTTCTGCTCCAAAGAAATGAACGTGGATTTATAATGTACAGCAGGATTAGAGCTTATGTTTGTACTGTTCATTTCTACACATAGAAATGTATTTTGCTTTGTGAGCTTGCTGATGAACAAGCATGTTTAACTCCTGAATATTTTTTGTCTACACATCTCCATTTGGTTTTGTGACTTGCTAAAATATATCTCTGGAAAATTAGGAAAGAGAAAGAGGGAAGGCCACGATGGAAAGCTTACTATGGGTAATTGCAGGGTTTTTTTGAAAGCTTGACTTTGACTTTAAGAAACAAGGACCAGAATGGGAAGGAAAAATAAAAGAGAAAACTTAATGTATAAAATGTGCTCCAAACCAGCTTCATAAATTTACACTCATACCACTGAAGATAGGCTTTCTCCCCAGATTAACAAGAAACTTCCACAATTTGCAAGGTACTTTTCCGACTGGGATACAAAAATTAGTGAGGGATATTGTGTGTCACTTTTTCCAAACAACAGAAGTCCTGAAGGAATGCATTGTACCCTCTGTACTGTAACCAGTATTTAATACTGTTGCTGGAATTTACTATGTCACACAAATCCTACTGCTCATACTTAGATGGGCCACCTAATAATTTTTTGGATGACAAAAAGCATACAATTTAAATAACTGTAAATGTTTACACTGGTCCTTGGACATCTAAACAACCAGTTTGTTAAGTGGTTATTAAACCCCTGCATATGCATTCATCACTCTGATCACAGGGAAGAAGCTGATGGTTTGCAGATCCCATCCTCGCATGTGGTTCAGCACCCCCTTATCCCTGTTTGTCTCCCTGCCCCTCTCATTGCTATGCAATCCAGAGTAAAGCCCTCATCTCACTCCCCAGCTCCTCTTTATACCACGATTCTTTTGACCGTGTGATTCTTCTCTTTTGTCACCTAACTTTCCAGTAGCCTGTGAGGCAAACAGGGATATATTGTCTCCACAGGTTTGGAGCTGTGTCTTGCAGATGAAGGTGTGCCAGCTAAGTTAAACCTTGGTGCATTCATTGCACGTGCATTGTTTCATTACCTGTGTTGTGTGTGTGTAATGAACAGAGCCGTTACAAATTGATTACCGAGGAAAAACATGTGGTTTTTTGCTATTCTTACCCTTTGGGGATCATTTTCATTTGCCTTCTGATTTTTTTTAGCACTTTGAATGTGTATTTTCAAGATCTTCTCCAAGCCTTGAAAAGAAGATTTTGTTGTGACTTTAGAAAAATATGGAAGCTGAAACACTTCTGTTCATAGACCTCAAATGCTAGCAGATTATTTTTAATAAATTATTTTTAATAATTCTAACAAAGTAGAATGCTTTAAAAATACCTGTCCATGTTGGCGATGTGACTTTCCAGAAGGTCATAACTGTTTTATAACCTCAACGCTGTCACTTTTGGCATGCAAGAAGCTAAAAATTCACGTCGATAACGCGGTCTTTTGACTGCCACAGCAGATGCACATGAACGTCTCGTTGACACCCTCGCTAGAGGGGACAGCGCTGGAGGTGACCATGCCCAGTTCTGTCCCCTGAAGCTGTGAATGGACCGGGGCTGTGGCGACCTCCGCGGCAGGGAGCACTGCCCGCGCCTCGGGACCACGAAATGCCGCCCAGGTGGCCGTGACTCGTGTCCTCGTGGTTCGGGACCCTCCCACCCCACGCCGCCAGCCCCTTCGCTCGGGCCCCTTGGGCAGCAGAGGGGGGGAGGCTGGGGGAGGAGGCGCCTGCCCGTCTCCCTGCCCCTTCCCCAGGGCCGCACGGCGCCTGCGACCCCCAGCCTTCCCCCGGCGCCGGCACCGCTCCCGCCAGGTTGGCGGGGGCGCGGCGGCGGGAGCGGCAGGTGCGGGGCTTCGCCGCGGGCCCGGGCGGGGGCGCGCCTCCGCGGCCGCATGTGCTGGCGGGGCGCCAGCGGCATCGGCGCGGGTTGCATCAGACGAGGCGGGCCCCCGCGGCCGCCGTGCCGGCTCGGTCTTCGCCAGGCGACCGAGAGAGCCGGGGCCTCGGCGGCGCCCCGCAAGATGCTGCGGACAGCGCCCCGGCTGCTGCGGACGATCTGCACGACGACCGCGGTGAGGAGTGTGGGACGGGAAGCGGGGGGACGCGGCCTCCCCTCCCCGTACCGGGCTGTGCTGTGCCGGGGAGAGAACGGCGGGGGCTGCTCCTCGGTTTGCCGCCCCGGTCGGAGCGCAAGCAGGGGGCGAGCAAGGAGAGGGATGGGGGAAGCGACGGGAGGGGACATTTTTCAGGGTGTGATGCGTGTCTGCCGGGGTTCTCATGAAGCGCGTACAAGCGCGGGGAGGTCAGGATTCGGGGGAGGGCTTGGTTTGGGTGCGAAAGCAGCATCTCGCCCGGCTGGTCTGCGAGCGGCATCGCAGCCATCATCTGGGCACTGCATCCTGCAGGGATGTGTCTGGAAGCTGCCAAGGAACAGGCACCAGCGATGCTGTGCTAATTCCCCGTCATCGTGTGTCGAGAACAATGTGAGCGGGGCTTTTCGCTGCCTCTCTCACGCTGGATTTGTCTCGAGGGAAACTGAAGGTTGTCTTCTCAGTTAGGAGGGGTCTGCCTGGTTCCCAGTGCCAGAGAGAAGCCCCCACGCTTTGGCCTAGGAACAGTGTTTAGTTTGTTGTTCGGCGTGAAAGTTGATGACCTAAATTCTTCTGCACTCCATGGATTATTTTTTTGTAGCTCTGTGCGTTTGTTCCAAGCGATTCTTTATGTCCTGTGAAATACATAGAGTGCAGAACTCCTGCAAGTAATTGCTGCCTGAAATCTTCCCAACCTAAATTGTCCAGCTGTGTAGGTCTGGCAAACCGAATGAGGCTGGGAGAAGATTTTTTTTTTTTTCTCCTGAAGACTGCTCTTTATGTCATGTTTGACTGCTCAGTTTAGCGTGAGGACAGCAGTCTTCTGAAGGTGTCTACGTGGAAAGTGTGAGAATGAAGAGATTTAACACAAGCTTCTTTTCTTCAGCAGTGCCAAAAACTAAGAATGAATGACTCGTGCGAATGATTTGCCCGCAGATGTGTAGATGGGAGGGGAGGCTCTACGAGAGTTTGCTATTTGGAGGCACTGGAATTTAGCACATATAAGGGGATCCTGAATAGAAATAAAGCTGCAGTGCTGCTTTTCAAAGGAGGCATAAGTAGACATTCACTTTTAGAAAGATGTAACATATTAAAATATTTACTAGTTTCACTAAATTCTTATACAAAATAAAGTACTGTAATCTTTTTGATAGTAAGCTCCATAACCAATAAATGTTATCCTGCAAGAAATGTGATTATAAATTGATAACCAATTGAATTAGGTAGACTCACATACAAACAGGCAGTACAGGTAATTATTTTTATCTATGAAATAAATATTCTCCTATGGATGGGTTTTGTAACATTAGACTCTTCTGAGAGAAGAAACTAGAACTTGACATGATCATTACTAGCACTTGTCAGGCTGCTTCTCTATGCAATGCTTAATTAGTTTTATTTTCAGTTAGGTGTTTTTGAGAAAAAAAACCCCAAACCATAATGGAAACAAACATTAAAATACTGTATATCTTTTAATGAGCTATTGCAAAATAAATTCCAGCATGGTATCAACAGATGGTATGGCCAGATTTTTTAAATAGGAAAGTTAAACTAACATCTGCTCTTTCATGTTGAGCAGTGAAATAAGTGTGCTTTCAGACAAGTTGAGCATTCAACATAGAAGTGCTTGTACAAGCAATTCTCAGGTTTTATTATTCTTATCCTTATCTTATTTTCTTCATTTGATTTGGGAGGAGGAAGTAAGTGGAACAGAATTAATGTTAATCTGTTTTATAATATAAGCAAAACAGAAGGTCAAAGAAGAAGTTTAAAGTTCAGACAATGAAAGTAACCTAATTACAACAGAGTGAGCACTAACTTTCTACGTTGTTATTTTTTGGTAGCACTGTCATAATTATATTATCCTATGATTAAAAAGAAAGGCCAGACCTCTTAATAAGTCACCTGAACTGCATTATTTGCTATAACATGGAACAGGATAATCTTATAAAGATACAAGAAAAAATCCACTCTGATGCTACACGAACATTAATCTTCCCATGCATCTGTTAATGAACATTAGATGTCCATAGGCAGCCAGGCAACTGCAAAAGAAATCTCATGTAACTTCTTCAATGGCAGAAACAAGACAAAGTTTAATCTTTGTATATGTTCATGATACTGATCCAGTATCCATCTGACAGATTAGTCAACAACAGTATTTGTTTGGTGTTCTTTAATGAGCTTCCTTTCTACAGCTTCTTGATGAACAGTAGTGTTCACATGCTGTCAAAAATGTTACATTTCTGTAAGGAAGGAAAAGCAAACTTTTCATTTCTGTGGAATGTTATAGAACTTTTTGTTTTAATTGGGTGTCATGTCCACATTAAATTATTCTAAAAGGATTTCCCACTTTCACAGGTCTAACTCATCTTAGGTAAAAATGCCTGGGGATAATTTCCAAGAGATCTGGGATGACAGCAAGACCTTGTGCAATTGCTCTACTGTGATTTTTCAAACAAAAATTAAATATGAAGGATAGAATTGATGGTCTGATTGTGCAAACCTCTCCACATATGGAATTTCTTTTATTTTTTTATTTGGTATAAATCCAGTGCATGGCTGACTTGTGGGTTTGGATCATGCTTTCTAATGATGGCAGGGTATGTGTTAAAGTGCTACAAGAAAATGTCCACATCTAAGCCAGATGTTACTAGAAATCACAAAATACACATGTGCCATTCGTTGGAAAAGTAACTCAACAATCACTGGTCATAGTGACATAGCACAACTGCCAGATCCGTCAGGTGTCAGGCTAATCTTTCTGTGCACTACAATGAAGAAATGAGACTTAGACAGTCTGCAGTCTTCTCAATTTTGTCAGTTTTCTTGTTTGTCTGGAGAATGTGTTCTTTGTTTGCTTCTCCTCACTTATTGACTCAGTTCCACAACTAGCACCAATTTAACACATGTAGTTGTAACAAAACTACGTTGATTTACAGCAGCTCACGATTTGGAACTGTAACTGGTATGCAGTTCCATGTAATATGAGAATCAGATTTATTCAGAGGGAAACGTGAACTAAAAGTTAAGTTTAGGAATACAAGATGCATATGTTATTCACATTTTGTGAATAAGTACAGGAAAAGTAGCTCTTAAAGTGGTGATAAATTTGGACTTAAAAGTGTGGCCAAGTACTAGAAAATCAACAGAGTGCAACTGTAAGTATTTTAAAGGTACTTTAAAAAGGGGGTTGGGTAAACTTATAAAATTGTGATTACCATTTATGCTTGCCATGTTAACTAAGAAGACCCCTTCCAGTCGTCTGTTTTTACTGAGAGATGTTAACAAAAGGACAAAAGTAGAATAGTAACTCTCATCTGGACTCTCTTTAATGTTTCTCTGATGTACCAGTTGGGCTAGTAATTAAAATCAGCACAGAACAGGAGTCAGAGGATTTCATACCATGCCAAACATGTTCAGTGTTCTAGAAGCTTAATCTTTCTCCAACTTGTCTATTATAGTTAAAATAATTAGGGAAATCATATGATTAGGAAAAGATTATTAGTTTTTATAATGCAGCAGCATTGCTGTAAAAGCAAAGATATCAGTCATAAAGCATTGGTAATGAGATGTAAATACATCTATTGGGCCTTGCTAGATAAGGATTGCAAGGATATGTTGTGCTCATTGTAATTAAGAACAAGAAATTTTCTTTTATTAAGAACAAAATAGTGGGCTTATTTGAGGCATTATTGCCAGCAGTGCAGCATTGGTTCCTAATATCATCAGGGATTATCAGGCTCTGGAATGACTTGCCCAGGGCAGTGGGTGAGTCTATAGAAGTGGATGAGTCCCACATCCCTGGAGGAATTTAAGAGTCATGCAGACACAGTGCTGAGGGATATGGTTTAATCAAGGTTTTGTCACTGTTAGGTTAATGATTGGACAGGATGATCTGAAAGGTCTTTTCCAATCTATGAAATTCTGTGACTCTGTGAATTAGTAGTTTTTTCAAGGTACAGGCACTTGAGCAATGTATCAGTATGTGGTATCCTGGTACCATAGTAGTGCTGTGATTCTATCCTGAAAATAGAAAGTTGGGGCACCTAGTCTGTCTTAAGAAATTTAGAATTACATGCCCATTGTACTGTGATTCAAATGCAGAAGGCAGATGAAGTCCAGCAAGGGAACATCACATTTTGGAATATTTCCTTGTAGGAGGATAATATGGATGATCATTACCTTTAGCTTGGCAGGAAAAATGCAAGCTTCTCTTCTTTAGCCTATAATTATTAACTTCAAATAAGATGCCAGCATTTAATTATAGGCATTTAGAGGGCCTGTCCAGGCACTTAAATTATGTGTAGAAAAAGTGTGTTATGTACTTGCTTCAAAAAATGTATTTTCATGTCTTATTACATTAGTTCTGACTATGAATGAGACCATGGAGCCTGTTATGCATCTGGTAACAAACAGTGGATCTGTCTAAAATTGTGGAAAAGCCATATAATCATCTGTGACAGTATCCGATGGCACTTCTATGTTAAGTGTGGTCTCTCTGAATTGTACATCACCTGTCATTAATATAAAAAAATTAGTCCTTCAGAGGTGATTAGTGTAGAAAGACTATTCCTTTTTAAACCAAAACCAATGTTGTTCAAAAAAAGAACAAAAGAAAAATATAAGTAACAACATGCTTCCTTTGTATCCTAGACCATGGTTTGTTTTAACTCTTTTTACCAGGCTTATCAACATAAGCTAAAGCTAGCCCTTATAGGTCAAAGTATTTTTGGCCAAGAAGTTTATAACAAGCTGAGAAAAGAGGGACATAAAGTTGTGGGAGTATTCACAGTGCCCGACAAGAATGGACAAGCTGATCCTTTGGGTAAGTGTAACCTTAATCCAAGTGTTAAAATTACAGGTATACATAACCAACATGCCTTTTTTTTGTGAGAAGATGATATCTATATGGGCATGACTTGCATATATGGCCTTTATTGCACTGCTCTCAGCACAAAAACTATAACAAACACAAGTCCCAGAACTGGCTTCATCTGGTCAGTTAGTATTTAAAACTTGTTTCTAACCATAAAGGGCTGTACATCAAGATACTTGAGACAATAAATTGATCTGGGGAGCTTGTTTGAATGTATGTCCTAGAGGCACTCATCCTGAACTAGACCTCTGGCTTCAAGCAAATAGCCATGGAGCCTGCAGGCAAGCACAGATGTCTGTCAGCTGTTTCACTGTGCTGTCTAGGACACTCAAGCCATGGAGCCAAGACTGTTTCTCTCTGTCTTTCTGCCCTTTCTGTCAAGTTTGCTTGTGGCACTGTACCTGCAGAGCCTATTTCTTTTCCAGCTGGACTATGAAAAAACCACTGAAAAGGTTAAAAGAGGCTTTGCTCTGCCTTTTTCCATTGTCAAGTGTAAAAGGATTTTCTAGACTTCCAAAAGAAAGAGTTGTTACCTGGCAGGTATTCAGAATTGCACTCATAGAATAGAACCCAGTGTGACAAAGAAGCTACTTTGGAATTGTCTGAATTGTGTGTTTTGTTTGGGGTCTTGTTGGTGGTTTGGTTTTTTATTTTTAAGGTGTTTTGTTTTGTTTTGTTTTCCCACTGCCACAATAATAGTGAGTTCGTTTGATTAGCAAATAGAAGTGTCAGAATGGAATGTAGCTTTATCTGAAAGTAAACCTACATTCCATGAGGTGTCTTAAGTCTTTTTTGTTCATGGTTTTTTTTTGGTTGGGTCCTGACATGCTTTTATAGAGCTCTTGTGAAGAAAGAAACAAGCATAAATTTTGCTTGCTTGGGCTACAGCACTCCCAAACCAGCATGTAGTTCTCAGGTTTATTACATTATGTGACTCTACCTCATTAAAAGATTTAATCACTGTGAAAGAATTAGAGGAAGCAACTATTCATTTAGAAAAAGACAATTTGACTGTCCAGCTCTGGAAGCATATCATAATATTGACTACATAATATAAACTATTGTTGTACAGTTATTACAGTAGCAGATGTAATTAAATCTTTCACTGATTTCAATAATATTTTTCACTAAACTGTAGTTGCTCTCCTGAGGAAAAAGCAATTGTTAGATACGTTGTTGCTTTTTACTTTCAGATGACTCAGAGAGCTTTAAGTCTCAAGTGAAATCTGCTAATGTTTTTGTGTCCTCAGACAGCTACAATTCCTGTTTCTAAAACACAGTACACACTAACTTCCATGCAATGGTATATAAGTAAATATTTACTTAAGACCTAAGTTAATAGGCTAAAGATGCTTCAGATCAAACTCAACATGTAATTTCAGAAGTGAAAAAGAGAAAGGAAAGTACAGAAACGTGTTTAGAAATATAAATTAAATAAGGTGGATTTTCCATACCTCTTTTTATTGTCCCTTTTCTTCCTATTATACATGCAATTCAACAGATACAGTTTGGCTCTACTATCTTACTCTCTGTGATGAGTTATTAAGCAGTTGCACAATAGAATATATCAAACACCCCAAAATTATATCTTTTTTTTTTTTTTTTCTCACCCTTGAGTGTAGTTTTGGTTGTAGCTGTGTGTCTCCAAGAAACATGAAAGCATATGCAGAAGGCATCAGTAAACAGAATTTTGAAGAAATTACTGAAGGCCATCAGCATCTGTATTTATTTACATCTCATGGGAAAATGCTGGTGCTGAGAGCAAGTCTTAGTTGTATGTAGCCATATTCACGTACATATTGCTGAAGTGGAGAATTAAATCCTGCTAAGCCAAACCAGTTGCAGGCAAATGTAATGACTGGACGAGAAATGAAGCTTCACTGTTAACTAGTCAGTAACATCATTGTTTTCTGCTTTTGCTGGTATTTATTAGCCAAATCTTAAGAGAGAATGTTGAGAATGACATAAGCTGTAGGAATGAGAATTAAGGATAAAATTAATAAAACATATCCAAGTGCAAAAGATTTTAAACAGCATACAGAACAGTACAAAGGGCACTCTGTAATCATATGCTTGATGATCTGCTTGAGTTGCCATGCGATATCTCTGATTTCAGTCTGAATGTTTAACACAAGCTGTCAATTGAAACAAAACGAAATTGTTCTTGCTCCTCAGCCCTGGCAGCAGAGAAGGACGGCACTCCTGTTTTTAAGTTTCCCAGATGGAGAGCTAAAGGCAAGCCTATCCAGGAAGTAGTTGCAGCCTACAAATCAGTTGGAGCAGAGCTAAATGTCCTTCCATTCTGTACACAGTTCATCCCCATGGATGTTATTGACTGCCCCAAACATGGCTCAATTATTTACCATCCATCCATCCTACCACGCCACCGAGGAGCTTCTGCAATCAACTGGTGAGTTTTGTGCCTTCAGACATGTATGTCACATTAGGCTGGTGGTCTGTGCATTACTCTTTACATCATTACTCATGTAAATCCTGACACAAGTCTGTTGACTTGCAACTGCTCTGAGGGAACTTTCTGAAGCAGCTGAGTATTTGGTTTGTGAACTGCACTTCATACCTAAGATTCATCATGATTTCTAATACAAGTGCAGCTGTTATTCAGAGAAGATCAGTGTCATGGTCTCTACATTCATATATTTTACTCACATAGGAAAATCAACGGTCTGGAGTTTCCACAGGCAGGACACTGCCCTTAGTAGCTCATCCCCCACAGGCACTAGATAGCTATCACAACAGGGCTTGGTGCAGAGCCTGAGATTTCACAGAAGGGAAAGGATAAGAATATCCACAAGAATAAAACCTTATCTTGCTGTTCTGAGCAATGCACAAGTCTGGGTTCAAAATGTTACTGTGGAAGAGCTACACTACATCTTTCAAACTATGTCACAACTGTTGCACAGCTTTCTCTTTCTGTGTCTTACCACTAATAAAAAATAATTATCAGAACAAACTCTGTGATAGACACCCTGGGTTCAATTGCAGTGTTTCTTATGCTTCTTTTGGGAAACCACACATCAGGAGTATCAGACTGTGGGTTCTTGACTGTGAAATGAGCAATGAAACCAGTATTAAAGACAGTGTGGATTTTCTTTATTTACCTAAAGTAAATGAACATGTAACAGATGGGTTGGTATCCCTGACTACTTTCTTACTATCTGTATTTACTGTAAGGGTTTTTTGTTTGGTTTTTTTTTTATGTCCAGGACTTTAATTCATGGTGATAAGAAAGCAGGATTTACTATTTTCTGGGCTGATGATGGTTTGGACACTGGACCAATCCTTCTGCAGCGAGAATGTGATGTTGGCCAAAATGATACTGTGGATGACCTGTATAACCGGTTCCTCTTCCCAGAAGGAATAAAAGCTATGGTATGTTTAGCTATACTAAATATTAACATTGTAAGAGGAATTCAAAAGCAGCTGCTGGATTTTGAAAATAAAGGCAATGTAGACAAGATGCCTGTATTTGGAAAGTCAGAGGTCGTGGTGATCAGCCAAATCCCAACTTCAGTAGAGCTGTGCTGCTTCACAACAGCTGAGGAGGTGGCCTCAGAATATTTGTTGCTGGCAGCAGGCAGAGGATATCCTGTTTCCACAGAAGGCAAGAGGTTGAATTTGTCTGGATTGTGGCTCATTTTCCCAGATATCTTGAATGTTTTTGCAATGTGAAATTTAAGTCTCAGAGAGAACAGAAAGTTAGGGGTGACATCAAAAAAATACAACAATACAGGAGAGGGATGGTGTTTTAAGTTCAGGATCCTCGTGGATTTGCTTTGGATTTTGTATGCTTGTTCTTTTTGTATTGTTTTAAAATGAATAAAAGAAAATGCATTAAAAATATTCAGCATAGATCATTAGAGCTGTTTTTTTTTTCTCCATTTAATGCAGAGAAGTAATTTTTTTTTCAGAAAGTCAATAGTTGAATGCAATCCTACAGAGAGCCATGTTCTGGTCCTGCAGAATTTAGGCAGCTGCTATGTATTTGGTTACTCAGTACTCTCATCAAATTTCTATTTTTTCACCTAGGTGGAAGCTGTACATTTAATTGCTGATGGTAAGGCCCCTCGTATACCTCAGCCTAAAGAAGGGGCAACATATGAAGGGATCCAGAAAAAGGAAAATGCTGAGGTAGTGTTAAATAACACATATGGTCTGCATATGACTAGAAAAGTTGTTAACTCAGATTACAATAGTAGTGATATGAAGTTAACATGAGTCCCAACTCAATTGTTTCCCTACCTCTTATTCCTGGGATAACTCCAAGGATGCATGTAACAAAGCCCCAGGTTAAGTTCCCATTTCCTTTCAGCAGTTACGTATATTTAGAAACTTGGTGTCCCACTTGGCATCATCCACACACAGCTAGATAGCAGTTGCACCTGCAGAGGGTTCTTAATATGTTATTGTACTTTTAAGTACAGCATTGAGTGAAGGTCGCCCTCTTAGTTTACCAACAGGCCCTATTGAGTGCTCTACCAGAAATAGATTTGTTGTTAGGAAAAGCAAGTGTTGTTATCTTTCCTGTTGGCAGCAGGAAAAAAATAAATATTGGTCACATAGACAAACAACAGAGAAAATAGACATTTAAACATCCATGTAAGAGCTATATTGTATCAGCAGCCACACTGAGTTAGCTGCATCTTCTTTGTGGCTGGGAAGGACACCATAAAATGATAGAGAATGTTGCCTGTAATACCTTCTTTTTTTTTTTTTCTATACAACTGCAAAAGTTAAATTAAAAAAAAAAAAAAAGCTTTGCTAAAAGATATTTTTTATTTATGCCTTTAATATCATATATAAGGAGTTTCTCCAGAACAAACTAGCTTAATGTCCTTGCTGTAAAGCTATTCTTATTGGCATATAACTGGCTTCTATATATTATTTGTGCTTAAGCTAAGAGAGATACTGTGTGCCTGAGTTGTTTTATTTAATAGCTATTGTGATAGTTTCTTAACTATTTTTGAACATATACTCACAATACTGCAAAAGTAAAGGAATAATTTTTCACTTGTGCTATGTATTAAATGTACATTTAATAACATTCCTCATTCCTCATAAAATATAATTTTTTTTTTCCTCAAAAGTCTTGCAAGAATTGCAAGTTGTAGTAGGGATTCCATTTATGAAACAATTTATAAAGGATTAGTAAATCATTGGAAAGTATTTTAATAAAGCTTTTAGATTTCTTAAGGAATTTAGGATCCAAGCAGTACATAGATTTCATCAGAAGGTGACACACCAGACATGCATATATTTATATTACACTTAATGAATTTGGTAATCATAATTATTTATAAATGAATACTTACTAGCAATAGTTTTATTTTCATTATATTAGTGTGAGAAGGAGGATATATGAAAAGATATTGACCACACAGAACACAGAAGTGCTAAGAGCATCCCATTTGACAGGTCTTTGATGAGTAGCCATCTGGAGATCACTCATATTCCTTTATTAAACCAGACCCTTTCTATGTTCTTAAATAAATTAATGGTTGAAAGAGAAGGAGGAGTTGTAATTCTTGTGTAGGAAAATATTACTAACTTGATTTCTTCCTAAACAGAGAAGAATTAGCTGGCATGTCTTGATTTCCTAGATCTCCTGGGACCAACCTGCAGCAGCTTTGCACAATTGGATTCGAGGGCATGATAAAGTGCCTGGAGCATGGACAACAATAGATGGCCAGGTATGCTCTGAAAACCAGAAGAATATTCTTCTTTTCTTTACCCATTTTTTGACCTTTTTTATTATAAAGCTAAAAGTGTCTGCATAGAGGGGAGTACAAATGAAAGTTGCATTAGAGTAGCTCTCATTTGATGCCTGTATGTTCTGTAAATATCTAGAACAAGCATGTAAACAAATCTACAGAATACAGCAGGGATTTTATTTTTTTTTTTTTCATAATAGATCCATTTAATTCAAATAAAGATAAGAGTAATATCTGAAAAAAAAAAAAAAAAAAAAAGGGAAAAAAAAAAAGAAAAAAATAAGAAAGGAAGAGCAAGCCAGACTGTGCCAGTTGTGGGGGGAAGTAGACATGTATTACAGGATAAGGCAGCCCATGTGGTACTGTGGGCAATATCACAGTAATAACAGAAAAATGAAGCACTGTGGCCTACTGAAATTACTAAGGAGGTTTTATTTGAAAAAGATTTGGGCCTAGATCATTTTCAGAAATATATATATATAATTTTATCTGCAACTACTTATTTCAATGTATTAAAAGGAGGATACCTTTGATTCACATTGTATTTGCATAAACTATTTTAAAAATTACATTATCTTTCCTGGCTGTGATGCCCAGGTTTTGATGCTTAACTGTTAGCCATCTGCTGGTAGGCTGCTCCAAAAAGCTTGATCTTGCCCCAGTGTTCAAGAACTGTTGTTAATTTGAGAGTCCAGAAAGATCAGAAGACCCCAGGAGAGAGGCAGTGTTCAGCATTGGCAGCCTGGAAGCAGAGCAGGATTCCACCAGTTACAGTTAGATTCCTGCCAGTCTCTGGCTCTGGGCAAGCACTGACAAAATCTGCTTCTCTTTCTGCACTGGTTCCAGCATGCACATTGTTACAGCTGAGCAGCTTTGCAGGTACAGGCAGCTTGCAATTTTTTACATGTCCTTGGTTGTAAAGATAAAGGAATGTTGTAGCATGTTTTACATATGTAGGTACTTATATTTTATTCCTTTTACATTAATGCTTCAAAACATTACACTGTCAGTAGAATGGCATGTTTAGAACATGCTTAGAATCTGTGAACTTTAATTCCATTTATTTTTAGGTGGTTACTTTTTACGGGTCAACATTACTTGATGCTTCAATGCCTGCTGGACAAGAGCTGGCAATAAAAGGTGCTTCAAGACCTGGACTTGTAACCAAGAATGGTCTCGTAGTTTTTGGTAATGATGGGAAGATGGTAAGTGCTCATTCTGGCAAGCACAGGCATGGATGGAATTACTTGAGCAAGAAGTGCAAGTAGTGTGGAATTGTCAGGCTATACAAATCCAACTGCTAATGTCAGACATCTAATTCATTTGGAGCTAATCCAGCCTCTACCATCCTGTAGACAAGGATGTTTACTTCTCATGTTTTTCTTCTCAACCCATATTAATTTCCAATATGGATTAAAACATACTAAAATTAGAATCTGAAAGACAGGTAGGATTAATCTGTTAAATTAACAGCATCATAGCAGCTTTCCAGCAAGCCATTTATTTTACTATTTCAATAACCATATTAATGTCTAAAAACTCTTCACACAAGACTGTATTACTTCCAAGATAATTTAAAATCATACACTCTCTTTTTTCAGGTACTAGTGAGAAATCTTCAGTTTGAGGATGGAAAAATGATCCCTGCATCTAAATACTTCTCTGTGGATGAAGCAACTGCCCTGGAACTTACAGAAGAGGAGAAAAAGATGGCAGAAGATATTAGGGTAATTCAATAAACTGCTTTAGTAAGACAAAAGCATTACATACTTCTCATTATGGACAAAGCATAGCTTTTATTTAGACTTGCAGGGTGTTCTTTGATAAAATGTACTCAGAGTACATAAATAATATGGGATTGAATCTTCAGTTATTTACACTAATTTGGGTGGAACTGGGAATTGACTAGAGTAGTTACATGTCACTTTAGAAAGTTTTCTTTCAGATACAGTTGATACAAAGACAGTGATTGCAGGGTCACTTATGGTAAATGATGAAGGTGGTAGTGAGGAAAAACAAATGGACTTTCACCTCACAACAGTAAGGTTTTCAACACTGACAGGCCTGAACAGTTTTTAAATCCTTTCTTCACTGTGGTGTTACTCACTGTGATGTGCTTAGAGTGGTCCTGTTTCACAAGCTCCAGGGGGTCTTAGAAGAGTAGTCTGAAAGAGAAAAGCTGCAATTTTCAGCCTGTACCTGTGTCCACTCTCTTCTGCCACAACCACACACAGGGGGCAAGGTGGCAGAGGGATACAGCAATGGGGCACTGAAGCAGAAGGCTCTCAGCCAGAGTGGGCACTTTGTAATACTCTTATGTAATCCATCCTTCTGCATTCAGTGTCAGGGGCTTAGCTGAAAGCCACATTTGTCATGAAAGTTTTGTGCCAGAGCAAGTGAATCACAGATCTTTCTGCTAGCGCTTCTACAGGGGCAATAACTTCTGGCCCAGGTCAGGCAGCTTGATGCACTATTTTAAACTGCTGCTTCAAGATTACTCTGAATCTGCTTGCCAGCAACCTAAAAGCTGCCTGGAGCTATTGAGTGCCTGAGACAATAGCAGAAAGAAATATGCTAACTCTGAAACCTAATGATAATTAATTGAAATATTATGTTATCAGGTATTTCACTCTTCATGTTAGTGGAAATCTCCATCTCATGCATGCAGCTTAAAATACTTCTCAGCCCTGCCCAGGTGCTAGCAATGCCATCAACCCAGTCACAAAGTGCTCTGGGCTGTCCTTGCCTCTACTGACAATGTATTCCATAATGCAATGGGAAGTTGTTTGGAGGATAAAAATATTTTTAAAAATGGGCCTGAAAATTGCTTACATTGTACCATCAGGTTTCTTGCCTGATTAGGTGAAATTATCATGGACAAAATAATTTTTTTATAAGATAATTGTGTGAATTTATTGACTAACATCAGGTCTCTAGACCTGGTTTATAATCCTTTTAAGTAATATATGTTGTAAGTACAGATACCATAGAAAATATGGTTTGATAAATACTTCTTGCAATTAGAGGTTTATTCATTATTGCTTCTGTTATTTTTATGCATTACTAGGCTATTTGGAAGGGCATTTTGAGTAATGTTGCTGTAATTGAAGATTCTACAGACTTCTTCAAATCTGGAGCATCTTCTATGCATGTTGTCAGGTAAAAAAATATTCAAAATAACAAAATTTTGAAGCCAAAGTTATTGGAAACAAAGTTGTCATGGTGCTTTTATATCAAGGTTGATCAAATAGTGTTAAAAAAAATAAATCCCCTTATATTTTCCAGTACTCTAACTATTCCCTTTCCTACCTTTGAAAAAATGGTACAGTTCTGCTCCCAAAATTAGGAGATATTGATGTAATCCTGCTCTTTCTAATGGAGGAAAATTCCTCTTAACTTCAGGATCATAGCCACGTGGGGGAGCATGGTGATGCTCAAACCTATGTGCATGCAGTAACAGGTATCTCAAGACCAGGAAGATTGGGAAGCTGAGCACAGCATTCCTCAGAGGGAAAGAGGAGCCTTACACAGAAAGAACTGGGCTTCTGCTTACAAATGCACCAAGTTCATGCTGTCTAGAGTCACCTCATTTACCTTCTTTTTGCAATTTGGAATCTCAGGCCATAATATAAGACCCAAATTTCAAGTGGGATTTTTTAACAAGATGATTGTTGTCCTTACTACTTACCAGTCTCATAGAGATTTGAATGTACTGCATGTGTTGGTTAGAGTAGGCCCATATACTGTTTTACCAATCAATACATGCTATTTGACATTTATTTCTAAAAGTTTACCCTGTAAGTATTCCAGAATTGACTTTTTTTTTTTTTCCCATATCATCCCCAATTAAACCAACAGATGTCAGTAAAATGCACAACTTCTGTGTGTACACACTTTTTCACATGCCTAAAAACTGGTACCCAGTTTTGACCCCTTTCATGTTTTTAATGGTTCAATTAATCAATCTGAGTAATTCTTTTGCTTGCAATTAAACTTACTCTCTTCAAAACTTTTAGAATGCTGGAAGAGATCAAACAGAAATATAGTGAACTTCAACTACAGAATGAAGATGTATATATGGCCACTAAATTTGCAGACTTTATTCAAATGGCTGTCAGAAAATTCAGAGGAGAAGACAAAGAAGAAGAATTAGTTATTGATTATGTAAGACTTTTTAATTTGCCTTTATTGCTTATTCTTTCTTGTCCTTTGAGGGAGGGTAGACAATGCATTTTATTTGAGATGCAGTGGGAAAAGCAGACAAATATATGGTCATACAAACTAGTCTTTGTGACTTTTTTGTTTTCAGCTTTTATATATTTGCATTTCAGAATGGAAGTCTGTATGTAATGTCACTTGCAGTGTACTGGGAACTGGGATATCAAGAACATGCATTAGAGTAGATAACATACAGGCAGATACTCCTACCTCACTTGCACTCACCTGCCACTATGTTTCAGGCAGAATTGTTCTAGACCTTCTGCTTTCCTGAGGCAAACAGTGCTAGATTTTTCTCCTGAGAGCATGTTCAAAATTTCTGTGTGAAAGAAAGATTGCATGTTTTTTAATCATTAAGCAAGTCAAGGGTTTTTGAATTATGCATTTGCTCCACTAGCACCAGCTTAACCAGGGCTTAGTATTGGTTTGAACATAGAGAACCAGTGATAAAAAGTAGAGAGATCTGATTAACTATCTCATAGAGTATGGATAATGGTGTTTTGGGAGAATAAGATTTCCATTTCATTTTACTCTTTTATCCACTTCTAACAGCCATATATACATTGTAAAACATTGCTGGATGGTGGCTGAAGATACCAAAAGTTTGTTAAGCTACATTAGAATCATAGTTATTTAAAGATTAATTTGTTGTTTATTTCACTCTTAGGTTTCAAAAAATGTGAACAACATGACTGTGAATATGCCATACCAGTGTTTCATAAATGGGCAATTTATAAATGCTGATGATGGAAAAACATATGACACTATAAATCCAGCAGATGGATCAGTGAGTAATTTCTAAGTATGATCAATATCAGTGTATTTCAATTTCTTAGCCTATTAAAAAAAAGCTGAAACACTAACTGAATATTTCCAATTTCAAAACTATACAGTACACATTAACCAACCCCTAGAAATAATTTGAAACTTCAGTTTGCCTCTCAGTCTGTATATTTTATGTTTTTTGCAGTCAAGCTTCATAGTTAACCTACATCCACTTCAACTATTGTGTTGATACCAAGCCTTATGTTTTACCTTGATTTCATTCTTCATTAGCTTTGCAAACAAAAGTTACTAGTTTAGTTGCTAAAGAAGTATTTATCTTAGGATATTGTATATATTGCCTGTCAGTCAGCAACTTCAATTTTTATTTTACTTTTTTTTTTTTTTAACAAATCTGATGTCAAAAGTATGACAAGTGTAACTTTAAAATGTGCTTTTAAAATCCCAGTCAGAAAAATGATTCTTCAGTGAGAAAATATATGCAGTTGTACTTCAGCCCTGAACTACTGAAGCTTTGTTGAGCAACTATATAACTAAAAATTATAAATAAGAGTAGTGATTCTTATGCCCACGCAGTTGCCATTTATTTTTGGAGTAAATAAATTCTGATAAAATCAATACCACAAATTTATCTATCATCAGAAGTCAGACTCTGGTACTTTTTCCTGAAACTCATTATGAAATTGAATAAAAGTCATAACAATTCTATGTCAGAATTTACAATGTGTGTATATACTGAACACAATCTTCATCAAATACTAAGTTCATGTGGTGCCTTATGGTAACAGAAGCTGTATTCCTAAGAAATGGAACATACAGGAATCATTTCTGCATCTTTAGAGATTAGATCCTAATACCACATAGAAAGACTTCTAACTTTAGTAATATCACATTGATTTTTCATCTGGAAAGAGAGAATGAAATCAAGTAGGACAGTACACCTTGATGTGAAGAAGAAGATAAAAGAATCAGAATCCCTCCAGTATTTTTCAAATTCTGCCACCTCAGTTGTTTCTGAGCTTTTTGCAGCCTGACTCAACCATGCCAGTCCCTTAGGCTGAAAATAGTATTTGCTTATAACTAGTCAAGAAGTTTAGGAGGAAGGAGTAACAGTCTGCATCCCAGCATTTTAGATTGAGCTAACACAGTGCTACCTTTGGACAGGTAATAGCCAGTGTGTCTTCTGCTTCATTGGCTGACGTTGACAAGGCAGTGGCAGCAGCAAAGGAGGCATTTGAGAATGGGGAATGGGGAAGAATGAATGCAAGGGAAAGAGGGCGGCTCTTGTACAGGTAAGTGAAAGGCAGCTTGTCTTTCTTCTGTTTTCTTAAATCTTACTGTTTTGTTCCTCTAAGAATTGTTGCATACATTTTCTGAATAGGGAGGTTCTGAAGGGAGGTTCTTCTCCTCCTCTACTCTGCACTGGTGAGGTGCCATCTGGATTACTGTTTCCAGTTTTGGGCACCCCAGTTCAAGAAGGACAAAGAGCTACTGGAGAGAGTCCAGTGCAGTGCAGAATCATACCCAGCATATTTCTCACCTGGCTAAAGACCTACTCTAGGAGATGTGATATGATCTGTGGAAGAATTATCCTTTGTAGAAGAACTCTAAACTGAATCCCACATTTATCTGAGATACTTCCAGCCCAGTATTTCTTACATGTGTCTGTTTCACTTTATCAACACTAGATAATGCCTGGTTCTTTTTTTGACTGTGTTGTTATTGTTTCAG
Source organism: Corythornis vintsioides (assembly GCA_025447755.1). Lineage (NCBI taxonomy): Eukaryota > Metazoa > Chordata > Aves > Coraciiformes > Alcedinidae > Corythornis > Corythornis vintsioides. Next base: position 47,669 of record JAOEGS010011247.1, on the reverse strand, counting down.
AAGATAAACAGAGTTTATGCTGAGTGATGGTATTTTCATGGTGATTTTTGATCCTTGGATGGTGAAAGGTGGACTTGAAAGGATGATGATGCTGGCTACATGTTGTGAAGGCACTACTGGAGCAGCTAATAAAAGCCCAGTTGCTGTGGACTCTCCATATGCAGTGTGATAATTCTGGTGCCTTACAGCAAGTACAGGGAGAACACTGCCTTGCAGATGTCATCCTTTGGATGACAGGAGATGTACTAGGCAAATGCTGTTTGTATTCAATAGGTCCCTGCCCTTCCTTTTATTGCTGCACACTGCTCCCTGTGTAAAATCCGTGAATGTGAAGATCCAGCTGATATAGAGGCTTGGAATATGCAACTAGAAGGTCATCTTGTCCTGATAAGGCTGGGCATAGCCCTAGTAAGACAGTGAAGAGCAGGGAATCCATTGCATGTCTGTGCTCTGGCAGCTAAGGAAGAGGGGCATAAAAAAATGTAATGGTACAACTGAGAAAAGCAGATCATTTACAAATCACACTAATATGGCTTCAGTCTTTATCAAATGCCTTGGATGTAAATTCCCCTCACCTTTTTTACTATATCCATATGGATCCTATAGATGTAATTAGACATCAAAAAGTGTTGAAAAATGCCACAAGCTTTATAAGACATTGCAAGCATCTTAGCAAAAGGGAATGAAAGGAAGCCTGAAAATTCTGCTTGTCTCATAAAGCATATGACCAGGCCTTAGAAAAAGGCCTGCAGAACAGGAAAAAAGTTGAGTTATCATCACAACAGAAAATGGGTGAGTCAGAATTCACATTAAATTTAAATACAGCCAGTAATTTAAACTTTACACAAGTGTGCACATATTCCAAGCATGTACAAACTTGGATTCAGTTAGGAATGTAGAGCCCCTGACAGCCCAAGTTAACTCTGCTCTGAAGAGAAACTTTTAAGGTGTTTTTTTTTTTTTATAAAACACACTGCTCTGTGTTTTACACTTCAGAGATTTGCAAGTGTAAAACATTAGGCATATAGAAAATGTAACTATCCACATGCATAGATTATTCCTGGGTTAAACTCTTCTCTGCTTAGGTTACTGTCTCCCAAAGATAGCTATACCAGAGTGTTCATGTTGCAAACCCTCCCCAGTTTTTCAACTCCCCAGACTTGAAGGCTCTGCTCCACCTTAATTTAAACAAGGCTTCTTTTCCGCTGGTTGTACCACTAAAGCCCAGAGCTCTGCTGCTTTGTCTTAAGGTATCATTAATAGAAGATATTAAGCATGTATTAAATGAAACTTTCTAATTTGTCCCTCACATGCCATATCCATTCTTCTGCATGCTATTGCTGATATGTTGACGTGTAGCTGGATCTCCAAGATACAGTTAAAACAAGTATTGAAGTATTTTTCCACATCTGCTTTAAATGGTCATCATTTACATAATGTAAAAATAGGTTTCACACCTAGTTTTGAATACTCTTTATGGGATATAAAATGCATTTGGTTAAGCTCTTAAAATCACATGGGAGCAATGATTATATGTACCAGAACATAGGCAGAAGTTTAAGAAAACCATCGATGCATTTGTTTCACTGCTATGTGAGAAATCTAAGACCTGAATGTAAAAATTAAAGCAAAAACATCTTTCTGTCGAAGCAGGGATCAACTGAAATTACAAGAGCTTCTCATAAATGTAGGTACCAGTCTGTACAGATGCATTGTTGAGACGCTCTGATAGCTATTATTAACTCAGTAATGTTTGTCACAATCTGTCTTCACACCTCACTGTGTTGTATCATAAAAAACAAAAAAAATTGAGGCCCAAGGAGATTGTGTTCCAGATTTTCATATGTACCAAGGCATGTAAAATTCAATTTGCATTAAAGGTTAGAAGCTCTGTCTTTGGATATCTGGGTGCCTTTGAAGCATCTAGCTCTTAAGTATTTTAGTCCAAGTTCAGACAAAACAAAACAGCACTATGAAGCCAGGTTTCCAACACCTTAAGCTAGGAGCCTGAGTGCTCCTTTTTGGTACTTCTGACTACTCACCACTTAAGTTCTTGTGTATTTGCAGCTTACTGGTCTGATTTTCTGTAATTGGCTCCCTGTAGTACAACAGAAAAAGAGTAAAATTTTTCTAATTATTATACTATAACTGAACGATTTGGTAAGTTTTCACTGTTCATGCCTTCATTCAGCATCTACTACAGCCAGTGTGAAGATATTTGCAGAATTCAAGAGTTTGAGCTCTTCCTGATATTAATGAGCAGTGGCTCCAGTGCATTCCAGTGCATTGACTGGGAATGCAATTATAAATATGGGTCTTTGCTATACCAAATATCATTCTAGGCTGTCAGTGGTTAAATGTCATGTCTTTTTGATATGGATTTGTAATGTTTTTATTAAAGACTTGCAGATCTCATGGAAGAACATCAAGAAGAGTTAGCAACAATAGAGTCGATTGACTCAGGGGCTGTCTACACTTTAGCTTTGAAGACCCATGTTGGAATGTCTGTGCAAACATTCAGATACTTTGCTGGATGGTGTGACAAAATTCAGGCAAGTGAATATATGAAGGAAATAACCAATGACAGTGCTGCTCAACCATTTATTTTTTCTGACAGTTCCAGAAAGCAGTGGCAAGAAGTCAAAACATAAATATTAGAATTTTATATAAAATGAGTACAAACGGACAATCTGCTTTCAATTGGATAATACGAATTTAGATTATGACTCTAAGTACCTAAGAAAACTGTTGAGGTGTCACAGTAGATGTGTTTGCTTAGCTCTTGATTATTCATAGAACAGAATGTCATTGTGGTCATTATGTGGGTAAGTTCAGAAACTCATGTGCTATGTAACATTCTGACCAAGGCTGGTGAGTTTGTTTGATGGCACAGCACATGGCACAGGCTCAACAGCACTTCCTTAAATATCTTTAGGATCCATGATCAAAAATATAATTCAGCTTTTTTTTCAGTCACCAGATCCTTACTTCATGTTCTTCCATTCTTTGTTATCTATGCTTTTATTTCATCCATATGAAAACCAGGAGTCAACTATGGTATCCATAGTAGGAAATCATACAGTAGAAGCAGCCTGCCCCTTTCTCTGATGCAAAAAAGCTTCTGGTTTTGAAGCCTAATCTGTGGCTTTCCAAAACATACTTACATGGCAAATATATCTGTAATAAAAATGATTAAACAGTTTGTCTTTCCTCTTTCTTTTAGGGTGCTACAATTCCAATTAACCAGGCCCGACCAAACCATAATCTAACATTCACTAAGAAAGAGCCAATAGGGTGAGTATCACTTTTTTTAATTCTTAGTGACAGCCTTGACATATAGAAAAGCCATCCAAAAGCTGCCACCAAAAATATAATCTTTCCCTGTTTTTCCTTCCCTTAAGTGTCTGTGCAATTGTTATCCCCTGGAATTACCCACTGATGATGCTTGCGTGGAAAAGCGCAGCATGCTTGGCTGCAGGCAACACACTTGTACTCAAACCAGCTCAGGTAAAACAAAAAGGAATGTACAGATGGCTCAGATCCCCACTATTTGTTCAGATATACCCATTAGTTGGACTTGTCACATGTTTTAAAGTGCACATATAATGTTGCCATGATGACACAAGGTACTGATTGTCTGAGTCTCCTCTGACGCTACTGTTTTTTCAAGAATGAATTCTGTTCTGCAAGAATATGACATTTTAACTTGTCAATACTGTAAGAAGATTAACACTGTATCAAAATTAACTTGTATTGAATGAAAAAGATATAATCACACATTTAATTAAAATAGGTTACTTAATCTAAATGTTTCTACTTAGGTCACACCTCTGACTTCCTTGAAGTTTGCAGAACTCTCAGCTAAAGCTGGATTTCCTAAAGGTGTTATAAATATTCTGCCTGGTTCAGGTAAAACTTCAACTGATCATTTTTCTGGGAAGACTAGGTCATGCTAAAACTAGTGAACTAGTGTTTTACCTTTTGGAAGACCTATTATCTAAGTGCATGTATCTTCATAGGTGGTAGGCTTGCATCTATGTCATACAGCAATTCACATATTTACAGAACATAATTGGAAACATTTGTATATCACCTGGCTCTAGCTAGTGGTAAAAGCTGTCAGTCTGCACACAAGTTCACACAAATAGCATGAACACTGAAAGAGAATGTGTTACAAAAAAAGTTTCACTTGATTGTAAAACTTCATTTATTTCTCTTAATCTTATCACTTGGAAGTATTTATATGTGACTAGAGCAAGATAATAAGATGGGTATTGATCACTACAGGTTGAGTCATGGTCCACACCATGTTACCTGATTTCACCATTTTCCTCTTTCCCTTAAGGAAGAAAAACTACACAGTACCTGTATGGGACAGGCTCTGTTATAAATTAGATTATTCCACCTACAGTGGAATATTAGGAAGGAAGCTGTTTAGTTCCAGACAGATGGGAGAATTTGGATACAGTAATGAGATCCAAGTTAACTAATGAGATTTTTCTTAGTCAAATGAATAAAGCTGTAAATATAAACAATGATGTAAAATTGTACTTGACTGACATATTTTTAGATCTTTCCATGTTACAGGGCTGCTGTTGGAGTAGTAAAAATTGCCAGTTTACTATCCAGTTTAACTGTTTTCCTTACCTTGACAGGTGGTTCAGTGGGACAACACCTGTCTGAACATCCAGATGTTCGCAAAGTTGGATTCACTGGTTCAACACCAACTGGTAAACAGATCATGAAGAGGTAATCTTAGCAAAAGATTCATAAATACTGTTCCATCTAGTTCCAAAGTATCTTACTAGCATGTAGCTAATAGTGCATGTAGCAGTAATAGAAAAGCATAACTTCATATGGTTGTCAACATTTATGTGGAATTCTACTAAGTCACTATTGGAAAAGAGAGGTTTATACATTCTCACTAGATAGGATTCAAGGGAAATAATTAATTAAAATATTTAAAAGTTGATTTTCTATTATTATTATTTATAATTTTTACAGTGCAGCCACTAATCTGAAGAAAGTTTCTCTTGAACTTGGTGGTAAATCACCGCTGATCATATTCAGTGACTGTGAACTTGACAGAGCTGTAAAAATGGTAACGTACTTTGACATAAAATATATTCAAAACCATCCTCACAGTATTGCAATATTCTTCTTACCAAAAACTGCAGTAGGGAGCCTTTGCATGAAAAATCATGAAATCTGTTAGAAAACGTACCCTTTTTCTACAAATTTTTTTTTTTTATGCCAGCAGTTAAACTGTTCATGTTGCACCCTCAAGGAAGGGATCAATATTGCAAGAAATATACAGTAGAAAATACAACACAACAAAGAAATATAACTGCAGAGTATTTCCACTATGCAAGTTAAGACAGCAAAAATGTTTTGTCAAAATCTGTTAATTCAAAAGAAAAAAAGTACTTAGAAAATAAAGGTCTGAAAGTGAGTCATATGTATATTGAGCTCCCTATTACCATATAGTTCTTCTTATTTCACCATCAATCATCATAATCTACCTTCCCAACAAGCCATAACATGTTTAAAAGTTCATAAAATGTGCAAATGAGAAGTTTAGTAGAGTTGGGGAGCTTATGTCCTGATCAGGTAATCTAATTCATCAACATGACAGCAGATGCAGTTTGCCCACAAAGAAGCAAAGAAAGATCTTCCACTCTGTGCTAATTCTATGAATTCTCTAAACTAGTATAAGCAGGTATTGCTACCAGGAAGAAGCTATTACATGATCCCCACTTATGGGGTGCCTTTTGGCAGGACAAGAGTCTGAATGACTGCACAATGATGTATATGTGGGAATAAAAGCTGAAACTTTGCAGTCATAGCACTCCTTGGCCCCGCTGCTGGTTTTAGCTGTAGAAGTGAGAGAGTGATGCAGAGGTTGGCCTGAGCTAGAGCTGGCATTGATGGCTTTAAATGATTGTGAAATAATGGGGGGTTTTGCCACACACTTGACATTGGCTCATAACCTCACTCACACCAGCTAATGACAGGACCCTAGGCTTTTGCACTTGCAAGAAGATTAGTTTTTAAGAATTTTATTTGTTCTCTTCCTTCCCTCACCTCCCTACCCACCTGCAGGTATCAGTTCTCAGTAAATAAAAGGGATCAAAGTACATGGGATCTGAAACACCATTCTTGAAATATGAGGTTCTCTGCAGATTAGAGTTAGATAACATTCACCCAGTCACATCCAACTTTCAACATAAGCAGTGCTGGTTGTGCTGCCAGCTCTCTTCTTTGTGAGGCTGCAGCAGGGGTTCCTTGGAATGCTGATGGAAATGGAAAGAGCAGTGCTAATGGGTCCATCCTGAGCCATTTGTCACCATGGAAGTGTGTTTGCCAGTTAGGAGGTTAGCCTGCTTGTTGCATCAGTGATGTCCCTTTACATAAAGCATTAGGCTTTGAGGGTCACAAACACAGAATGCAACCCAAGGGAACAGAATGAAAGTGAAAAGAAAGAGAAGGTTATATATATATTAATGTTTGGTTTTGGGTTTGTTTGTTTGTTTGTTTGTTTGGGTTTTGTTATTTTTTTTCCCTGTTCAGGGTATGGGAGCAGTATATTTCAACAAAGGAGAAAACTGCATTGCAGCTGGCAGACTGTTTGTGGAAGAATCAATCCATGATGAATTTGTTAGAAAAGTGGTAAGACATTCAAAGACTCAAGCTTAAGCAGATACTTTTTTTATGGCACAAGGATCCACTAGTTTTATAGACAATTGTATTTCCTCTTATTTTCAGTTAATTCCTCATTATTCCTTATGATAGTCAATGGCTGCTTCTTTGGAACCTCTTATGGGGTTAAAAGGAAGGCACTGAAGGGAGATGTTTTCACCAGTAATGCACAGATAAATAACATTGAAACAGATATTATACTTTCAAAGATATTTCATATTTGATTAGCAAGGTAAGATTAGAAACATTACTAAACTTAGGTCAGTGTTATTGAAGGCAGCTGTGGAGTTTAAAAAAAAAGGCATATTAGAAGCATACACAGACTAATACAGACGTCATTATTAAAAATTTAATAGTCATCCCACTGTACCGCTGGAGAACTTATTTAGATGAAGAACAGAAAATCACTGTCATAACTCATTTACAACTGGTAAAAGCTAACATTTTACATGTCTTCCTTGATAGCACAAGAGAACAAATACATTAAAATAGCTTCAAAAACATTCAGAAGAAACCATAGATTATCAAACATAAAGCAAAGCCTCATTTTAGAAAGGGAGGAACATTCCACCTTACTAGAATCCAGCCCTTTCTTACAACCTAACTTCACAGCATAAAAAGTGAAGCATCCCAAATCACTGGCCATTTTAACAATGATTTCCCACATTATGTGACTTAATATTAATTGGGTAACCCATAGGTGGAAGAAATAAAAAAGATGAAAATTGGTGACCCACTGGATAGATCTACAGATCATGGTCCACAAAATCACAAGGCACATTTGGAAAAATTGCTGCAATATTGTGAAACTGGAGTAAAGGAAGGAGCCACTCTAGTGTATGGAGGAAGACAAGTATCCAGACCAGGTAAATACTGTTCAGAGATGTATGGAACTTTTACACTTTAAACAAAAGCCATCATAATTGTCTCTGCTGCATTTTGTGAAGTTGTAGTATCATGGGAACAATACCAAGTAAGCCCAAGATACCACATGAGAACTGGGTTTTTAAGTTTCATATTAAGAGACCCTGTGCACTGAAGTGTAACCTACAAAGCCAAATCAGAATCTAGTCTGCATGGGGATCTGTTGCTCATTTATTCCTCTGGTTTGTGAGGCATTGAGGGTTTTTTTGCAACATCCCTGAAATGTCAAGAGCCATCAGTATATTACATGCATTTAGATCACACTAACACTAAAGCTGAGGAAAGTATTATAAGAGTTTGCATAACATATTATCAAAAGCTTTTTTTGGATACTTAGTACATATGCTAAGTTCAGTGGGCAGGCATGAAAGCAGTATTTTCTCATGGACATCTGTCCGTTATGAAATATAAAATCTGAAGTTGATTTTACTCAAACTGGAATACACTAACTCACCAAGATGTAGGTGACCATGATCACTTGTGTATAACATCAGGACAGTTCTTGATTTGCAATAATGAGCTAGCTTTATACCCTTCAGAAATGAACAGTCATTGCAAGGGAGTCCTCTGCCTTAACATTTTCTGTTCTTCAGCATCCATAAATCTTAGGCAAAATTGCTGCCCATAACCTGTTTTCCCTTGCTTGGATATGGCTACAGTCTATCTTCTTGTTGGGTAACAAGAAAAAACATGGCTTCTATGATATGCTGTAACCACGTTTTCCTGTGGTGAGAGTACAGGGTCTGAGTCAGTCACAGACCTTCTGGCCTGGCCACACTTGGTTGCTCTGATCAATACAGGCCATCCCTTTAATGTTTTTGGGGTTTTTTTCTGCTGTTTCTCTGATGCTTGCACACATGCATCTCCATTCATACTTCATTCATATCAATCTTTATATTTTCTTTTTCAAGTCTCAGTGTACCTATGACCTCAAAGTATGGAGATGGACTGGACAATACAAACCATGAAGCATTTTCACCATGCTCAAATGATGCTCTATCCTCTATTTAGGTTTCTTCATGGAACCCACTGTATTCACAGACGTTGAAGACCATATGTATATTGCCCAGGAGGAGTCCTTTGGTCCTGTCATGGTGATTTCCAAATTTAAAAATGGGTATGTTCTTATCTTGTTAATGTTAGAAACTATTTTTTTTTTTCATTTTCACCATAAATGAAGAAAATACAGCATGTGCATATGATTTTGTTAAATCTTGTAAGACCAGTCTGAATCTAGATCCTCTTCCACCTAAATTCTGAGAAAATACCCTTTTTAGTAAAGGGTATCCTGCTCCATGTTAATACAGAACTAATGCTGTTATCAAGATGTGACAGGAGAGACTGCAAGTGCTGGTTCTTAAAGAAGACTTAGTATTCAGCACCACAGTTTTTACTGAAGTTGAAGGGTTTTTTTTCCAGTGAAATGCTTTTTTTTTTTTCACAAAAGATCACAATGTTGTTATACATTGTGTAACACTGTCACATTAAGGTTGCAAATTAAAATCCCTCTGCTATTTTGTAGACTGCCAATTAGAATAGCCTTCATTCCAAATAATAATATTATTTTACACACAGTGATAAAAACCTTGTGTAGAAACTTCCTGTAACTGTTTCCACCAGGTTTCATTTCCTGCAACTTGATAAGGCAGTTAAGAGCCAGACACACAGATAACCTTTCACATTTATACATTATGTATATGATGATAAGAGACTATATTTTAGATTATTATAGATCTTTAGAGCTAAATGGAGAGGAGATGCAAACAGATAGAAGTCTGAATTTCAGCATTTATTCTCCATTAACTTGTAAAGCAGCCCAAAATTTTAGGAAAGCGATTCATAATCTCCTGCCAAGATCTGCTTTACAATTGGTTTTGTATTGCTGTAATCCCCAAGTCATACTGCAGCTGAGAGAACTTTCCCTTTGGCATCTCTTAGTATAGATCTCAACCATTGCAACAGGGTTACAAGGTATGCAAGTTTGAAGCAAGAGTATGAATTTCCATACACCTGTCAGATGAGTCATTTTTTAAAAATCTCACTGGAGAAGGGAGACAATGGGCAAAGGTACTTCAGTGACCTGGAAGGCAGAATGTTGCTAACATTTGTTCATTTTACCCAGTTGCAGTTAAGTAATTTCTTTCACTTGTAGGGACGTCGACGGAGTCCTACGCCGGGCAAATACCACAGAGTATGGCTTAGCTTCAGGAGTTTTCACAAAAGACATAAGCAAAGCTCTCTATATCAGTGAAAAACTAGAAGCTGGAACAGTTTTTATTAACACATACAATAAAACTGATGTGGCAGCACCATTTGGTGGATTTAAGCAGTCTGGCTTTGGGAAAGATTTAGGTAAGTTGTACTCAGCCCCCCTCATTTCTTATCTGACAGTCCACATCGACAAAAAAACAGCAAGTTTTTAAACATAACATGAGTTATGCTTTGGAGTTATTCCTCCAGTCACAGTCATCTACTTCCCATCCCATCCTACCTCAGTAGTCCTGCTTCAATAGCTCCAGTTCAGCCCCTCCTGTACATTTCCTAAAGAGTGCTGCAGTGTGCAGAATATTCCTCTTCAGCTTCTCTCAGAGCAGCCCAATTGCAGCTTGTCCAGGCCTCTGTACAGGCTACACAATGCTGTCAAGTAGCAAAGCTATTGGCTGAAACCTTCTTTTACTCAGAAAGGCTAATTTATGTTTTTCCTCTAAAGTTTCCAAGAGCATAGGAGACATTTTTATTACTTAAAATGTCATCAAAACTTCCCAACAGCCACTGAGGAAGATGGATTTCTTTTCTTCTTTTGAAAACTAGTTTTACATCTAGTTTGTTAAAGGAACTTCACCTCTTCTTGTCAAACCAGTTCTATAAATGTCAATGGGAGGGCAAGTGAATATAAAGTTTCCATTGTTCCTGAAGGACTAAGATATTGGCTAAAGCTTTTTTTTGTTGTTGTTGTTTCTCTTTATAATACAGTCACAGACTTTGACAAGATTCTGTTACTGAGCTGCTGTTCTAACTGGTGAATGTTGTCCTTGTACAGGTGAAGAAGCTCTTCATGAGTATCTCAGAACCAAGGCTATCACTGTGGAATACTAAAGTAACAGTTTCACTTTCCAAGTGAACTTTCGGCAGAGTTTGAATCTTAATGACTCCATGAAGCACTAAATACCATGCACAGGACATGCTGTCTACAATGACACAACTGAAAAAAAACCAAAACAAAACAAAGAACAAGCAAATGAACAAAAAAAAAACCAAAAAACCCATCCCACAGATCAGTTTCTAAAGATCAGGTCCAAATTTTAGTCTGACAGATAAAAACATTTGCAAATGAAGCTGAAGCGACTTGTGATGCAGCAGCAGCAGTTGCTAGCACAATCCCCACCCCACCCCCCCAAAGAAAAAAACAAACCAAAAAGAACAAGGTTTGGTTTTGTTTTTTAAATAGAACTTAAGAATGAGTTCTCACATGCCTACTTTTCTTTGTGTGAACATAATATTCACATGATCATTTTAAATCTTCATACATTAGGCTTCTCTTAAAGATGAACAAAAATATACTGAATATGCTGGTTTGCTATAAGCCAGCTCAAGTTTTACAGTAGCAATTCAACATTCTGCTCTGGTGATTCTTCAGCAGTACAGAAAACCTTTGTGCCATAAGAAGTAAATCAATGCAAGAAAGTGCACTTACTATGATCTTTGTATAGTACATACAGAGTTCAACATCGGTGTTAAACTATGCACATCATGTTAATGAAAATATTTTCTATCTCTTGTTGATATGGAATGTGTGATCTGCCTGCCTGCAGTTTGAAAGGTGGTTACGTTAACAGATTAAAATCACTTTTTGTGTCTGTGTGCACGGACTGTTATCACTGTTCTATACACCACAATTATTACTTTGTATTTCATACTTCCCTTTTTTTTTTCTTCACCATGGGAATATCCCTTGTAAATCAACCAAGTGAAAATGCTTGCTTTCAAACTTCCTTCAGTTTGAAGAGAAGGTTATCCAGTGACTAAGACCTTATCTAACTAAGCTTACCTGAGGCCCCTTTCTCTTCTAAGAATGCAGTTCCACCCAAATTTTAGCATTGTCTGTGGGCTGCAATTAAAAATAGCAGTTGCCATTCTTTGATTCCCATCCTTCCTCTTTGCCAAAACATTCTGTGGTTAAATCAGTTCCAAGTAAGTCATGCCCCAATCCTATCTTCAAGAAGCAGCATTATGGAAGACAGACCAAAATCCTTGCTATTTCTTAACACAAGTATTACAGAAATAGGTATTAAAACTATAGTTTTAAGGGATTCAAAATAAATTCTGTAAATAATTGCAGGTCTCAAGTAAAGACACTATGTTCAGTATTTGAGCAAATACAATATAGAAAATGTTACTTTAATGATGTAGAAAATATAAAATTTCTTAATGTAACAAAATATGACATTCAGGAGCACAGCAGATGGTTCTGAAATGCAAACTAAACTATGAAGTATGACAGCCCAAATCATTGCATTTAATCCTTCTGAGGTAAGTAAGAATGAGACAAACTTCCACTGATTTTGGTTTCAGAATTGTTTCAGGCTAACCTACATAAATGTCACTTAAAAAGCCACTTTTTTATTCTTCTGGCAGAAAGAGTTAACAGAATAGAGAGTCTGGACAGAAACATAGAGTAAGTGGGAGATGCAAAGTATAGCTTAAAGCAATTTTAACACCAGACAGGCAAACTTGACCACTAAAGCGCTGATGTTACCTGTGCTGCAGGCACAGCCGTTCCAGATGGGAGCTAGTAACTGTCAGGTGATGTGGAGCTCAGTGGAGGCAGAGAGGGTCAGAATCTGCTCAGCTCTCGATTCATAACTGGTCTTGCTCATGCCAGCTCATCCTGAAATGGCCTCAGATGCTGCTTTAGTGTCCAACAGTTACTGTCACAAATGCAATGTAACCAAACCTCTAATGCAGTTTCAAGATGAATGTTTAATATTGAAGGTATTGTACATAACACTTCACATGACACAGAATATAAAAACCCACAGCTTTCTGCCTAGTTAACTCTTTCTTGCCCTTGAAACAAAAACTTCTAGCACCCTACAAAAGTCTTTTTTCAACAAAGCAACATAATTTTACCTTAAGTAGTTCAAGTGGCCTAAATTCTAGTTGTTTTCTTAGTCTGACCTACTATCAAGTCCATTTCAATGTTGCTTAATGAATAAAACCATATTTAATTCTTCAAAAATCCAGCCTGCCTCAGTTATGAGTAGATCCTGAATTCTCCACAATGTAAATTACAGCATTTTACAGATCCTGAGGAATAGCACATTGGGAAACAAGGTAGTTTTCAGGGCCAAGTCTTCAAAGTAAGAAAACATAATTTGGGGGTTTTGTTGTTTCTTATTTTTTTGGTTTGAGGTTTTGTTTTGGTTTTTTTAGTAAAATACAGTGGATTTACTCATTCACTTTGCTGTCCAAAATTTCTATTTTGCCCTTTTCTCCCTTTTGATTAGGAAACTTAATGTTGTCTATTGTCACTTCATCAGTTAGACAGTCATCTTCAGATTCTGAGTCATCTTCTGAAGTTGGTATTTCATCATCTGTATCAGAATCACTCAGTTCAACTACAGCCACATTCTGAAAAAAAATAGACAGCAGTTAACACATTATAAATTTCAACACCACTTCCATCATGAGTAAAACACAGCAAACACAAGAAACAGCTTACACCATAAGAAACCACAACCGTGATTAGAAAGACTTCTAGGTTCTCCTAGGATTCTGACAAATATAGTAAACAGATTACTAAATATTTGACATTTGTATTGCCCTATGGCAATAAAAGATCATGCTGACCTCAAAAACCTCCTGTACACTGCAAAGCAAAATACAAAAATTTTGAGATGCAAATAAATTTCTTCAGTACTTTGCAAAGAGCATTATGCTATCAGTCCTGAGATCCCTTGGCTTGTATTACAAAGTCAAGATACTTCTTAGACAACTTCACAGGAAATACAAAACTCCTGTTCAAGTTGCCCATTCCACTTCAGCATATTAAACCAAACAATTTTCATGGTACACTTTGTTTTCTCACTTATTTGGAATTCTTCAGCATATACCAGCAATGGACAACCTATTGCATGTAGTCCAGATACAATCTACAACAACTCTGAATCCAACCAGCAGCCAATAAATTGTTCTGACAGCTCACACCCCAAACCCCCAGGCTGCCTTATTCCTGCCTTTTATCTTGTGGGTCTGCAAGTCAGACAGCACTTGTCTGGGACATGCACCTACCACATCACCATCCTGCTACATTTTTCTGACGTGAGCATGTGGCTGCAGCACTTCAGTTAAAAACAGAAAGAAAATATTGATGTGGATGTAAATCAACAGACAATTACCAGCCACAAAGGATCACAAGAACACTTAACTTTTCTAAACCCAAGTCCTACAGCTAGTCCTAAAAACACCTACAAAGTACACCTTTTAAAAGTAATAACACCAGTTACTAAAAAGACTTCCATTATGTCTTACTGCGCCTTACACTGTCCAGTTTCTAAACCAGATTTCCACTTTAAAATACAATTTGTGACTTATTTTGATTCAGAGTGGAGGATTCAAAAGTACATCTTACTCTGACTGTAAACTACTTTATACCCAGTCATGAAAATTGCACAAGTATGAAAAACAACTAGTAAACTTCAACAAATTTTTTTTTTTATTACAATGATGTTTTGAATTTGCACATCATGGAATAAAATGGCAAAGATTTAGCCTTAGCTCATTCTAAGATGAGAGAATTATTTTCATCACATCTAAATCTACTTTATAAAATGAAAAATATAGTGAGCATTTACCATTTCAATAACTTTTTCTGTTGCACTGTCTAGATTTTCAATATCAAACTGATGAGCTGGTGCTTCTACCATTTGTTTTCTTAGCTCTTCATTTGCATGGGCCATCTGTGGCAAAAAGCTCTGTACTCGATCCAAAACTGAAAAAGAAGTAATTATCACATATACATAAACATACTCGTTAGTTTATACATTAAATGCTTAAGATTTCTGAGGTATAAAAAAGATTCCATTTCAACTATTAATTTCACCTCTCTACCAATTTAAGATGCTTTAGTAGGAGGATTTATGACAGTATTCAATTTCCCAAGACACAAACAGTAAACAGATACCAAACTATTGATCAGCATGTGCTTTGGGAAGAAATAACTTCTAAAATTCCATTTGGATTCTTAAAACAAAATGTGACTACTGTATAGAAAACTTGCTTGTAAATTCCATGGTTTCAAATACATATTGAGTGCAGTCTTGAGAAACTTCCATACCATACCACTTCTGAAAGAAGGTAAGAAACCCAAATCAGCTTAAAAGCAACAACCCAATACTGCAAAAGAACAACCTGAGACCAAAAATAGAAAGTTTTTCATTAAGATAAAAACTCAGGAAGATGTCGCTACTTTCAAAGGATAACAATTTTTACACTTTGTCCTCTTATGCTTGGAGTTACACTGAAGAGACTGTTAGCAATCTCTATGGAGCTTTGACTAAGAAAGAACATAGTTTTTCTAAAGAAAAAAAACACGTTTCTTTAATGCACTCAAATTAATTCTGTCAGCACATTTGTTAAAAGTTCTGAAAGTGATGTATGTAACTTGCATGAAATTGAAAAGAGCTGACTAAATGAATCCCAAGGGTACCACCTGTATGCAGACAGTGGGGGAGGGTTCTCCTGTGAGGAGAACCAAGGCCCTACAGCTCGCAGCTGTAATGCCAAGCATTGCAGAATCCAGTTTTGGCTCAAGCAGCAGTTACAGGATTAACCTAGGGGATGGGCAGCTGCACCAGCAGAAACAGAACACAGCAGAAAGAAACAGAGGACAGGACAGCAGAAAGAAACAAACAAACAGAGGACAGCAGAAAGAAACAAACAAACAGAGGACAGCAGAAAGAAACAAA